>JACYFE010005249.1:0-11443 GCA_014764975.2 Fusarium sp. DS 682
CTTGAGCTACGTCTTGTCAATAGAGCCTGACCTGCCTGCAGTGCCTATCCGTAGCAATAGAACCCGTTCCGCCTGAAGCGTTCCCCGTTCACCTGTATACCGAGCCCAGCCCGTGACAAAAAAAAGGGAAAAAAAGGTAAATTAAAAAAAAAAAAAGTTTTAGCATTTAAGAAAAAACTATAATAGTTAATAACCTAAGGCTAGCTTAGCTAGTTAGTAATAAATTGGATTAGGTAATAAGATAATATATTAAGATAAATACATTATTACAATATAGTATAACAATACAGGGGATTAATTAATTATATTAAAATGAGCTTAAAATTAAGGTTTTAATAACTATTCTAAGCTATAATACTTTACATATCGGATAGAGCCAGGATAGAAGTGCCTCGCTCCAGTTAGTAGCTTCACAGAATCTCATATCAATGACATACCTTTCAATCTCTCGTGACCAGGTATTCATAAGCACTATAAGAAGTCAATAATCTGGAGTATCCGGGCAAACTGGGATCTCACGTTCAGAGGGCACGATTACAATGGTTGCTTTCGACTTTGTGCCTGATCTCTTTGTACCAAGCTCATCTGAAGCGTAGGCCTGGGCATGGTCCATAGTTGTGAAGATGGCCGAAAGCATGCTCAGAGTTTTACCAAGACCCATATCATCGGCGAGGATTCCGCCAAGTACTTCTTCAGGAAGTCTACCTTTTGCGCCGGTGATGATAGGCTGATAACTATGTTTGTTAGATATCCCATCTGCACGCATCTAGAGTTTAAAGACTGACAAAGCCTTTCCATCCTCTGAGTATTTCTGTTCCCAAAGACTGTTTGGGAGGTCTGACCCGGCTCAGTGACTTCTTTGCGAGTTATGAAGTCAACGGCCTCCTGCTAGTGGCTTTTTTGAAAGTAAGCTATTGAATCACATGGAGGTTGGGTTACGTTACCTAAACAAGGGCGATAGCATCATAGAGTTCTTCGACACAAGAGTAGTCATTGTTCTTTGGGTCTGTAGACCTTCAAGAAACTCCTCCAGTGCCCCTATCAAATTTGCCATCTGCTTTGAATCAGCTTCCTCAGTTCCCTCCATCTCTTCATCATCTTCGCTGTTGCCTAGAGCTTGCAGTGTCGCTGGAAGGGGCAGTGGCTCGTTCACGCATGGTAAGATGGGCAAGTCCAGCGATTGAGGGTTGGCGTATGGGAATAGGGTTAAACCCTCGTGAGGCTCCTGGAGAAAGGCGTGTGAGTCTCCAAAGTCTTTGGCGACGCTGGCTCCATCATCCTCAGAGCCGAAGAATATCAGATCAACCTCCATCCTGATCAATTTCTTTTTTCCCCATGAATGTGAAACCTTTGCCAGTTGCGTGCTCCATTCTTCTGGCCGAACCCAAACATTAGTATGAAAATCAGGGTTCTTCATGCAGGATTTGATGATCTGGAACAGATGGCTGCTTAGAACTGCGACGGCACTTCCGTCTAGAGTGCAAATGAGGCCGTGGTCTGACTCCATTTTGAGGCTCATAAAATCATATTGCTCGCCACTAGTCGCTATTGTAGGTTGCGATTGGTACTCTTTCGGGGGCCACTTTAATTGGACCTCAACGTTCGGGAGCTGATATAGTCAGTTTGACAGAGGAAGAATGGCTAAAGGAGCAAGTTCGTACCATGCTAGAGCATATCTGGCTTTTTAGAGCCGCAAATTGATTGTCAGATCCCCAATCGTTCGAGATAGAGCCTGGTTCAAATTCGATACTATCCTGAAATAAATTGGATGAGATTACTGATGACAGCCCATCAGATAGGACGAGGTTTTGTTCATCTAAAGATAGCGGAAGGGTTGGAATTTGTAGTCGCTCGGTAATTAGAGGATAAGAATCGTCAAGAATTGATGCATTCGGTCTTTTGGAACCCTGAGGCTCGTCGTCGAGGTGCGCCTTGCCCTTCAGAGCAGAAAGGCCGCTCATGTTAGTGGTCAAGCCGTACTCGCAAGCTCAGAGTTATCCAAAGATCTATTGAATACAGCCCTGAAGAGTCGAAAAACGTTCATTATTCTTGATGGAATTGATGAGTGTAATAGAGACCAGCGCAAGGAGATCTGCCAATGGTTCAGGACTGTTGTTGACTCGCTTCCACGAACACAGCAAGACGAAATTCGATGCCTGTTTATTAGTCAAGATGATGGAGTCGGGCGCAAAGGCCTTTCAATGCTTCCTACTCTGAGTTTGACATCTGCTCATAACCGGGAATATATTGAACGATCCTGCCGTAAGTGGCAAGTCATGGTTGAGGAGAGATTTTGGTCACTGAGAGAGGACGGGCTTGATATCACTCAAGAAATCATGGGCCGTTCACAAGGTAAGTCAATTCTGTACCGCGTGTTGTTCAACAGGAAACTGAGTTGGGCTAAAGGGAGCTTTATGTTCACTAAATGTGTACTCGAAGAGCTTTATCAGCAACCGACCAGGGCTGATCTGTTGCGTGAATGGGTATCCGATTCTTTCCCTGCTGATCTCAACCAAGTGTGAGTTCGTTCCCCTCAAGCCTTCAGATACAAATACTTACGGCCTTAGCTATGATCGTATCTTGAAAAGGGTTCTCGACTGTAAAGCTTAAGTCCGGAATAAGATTGTTAAAAAGCTATTATCATGGATATCAATTGCCAAGCGACCGCTTCGATGGTTTGAGATTCAGGCTGTAATTTCAATCGACCTCGACAATGGTACTATCAATGAACATAACCGGCGCTTAGTTGAGTCCTGCAAAGATTTGTGTGCGTCTTTTGTGGAGGTATATACAGATCAGCGTGTTGAACTGGTCCACAGTACGGTCAAAGAGTAAGTGATTGGCACTTCCATGGACTCACGTAACTCCCGCTCACTGATAGAAGGTTCTTGATATCCAGAAAGCTAGTTGACCTGGGTTTATGCCTTCTCAGCCTGGCATATCTGAACTTCCCTGATTTCGACTTTTTGCCAAAGTTTAGTAGCTACAAAGACAGCAATAATGTCCGAACGGTATTCATATGACTACGCAGTTATTTCTTGGGTTCCTCATCTTCTCTCATATCTCTCGGATAAGAACAGAGACGATGCCAGAATTGAAGAGCTGCAGGAAACATTGGGGCAATTTCTTGATCAGCACTACATGAACGATGCGCCAATTCTGACGGTCTCGAAACCAGTTCATGAGAAGTTAAGCCCTCTTGAAGACTTTTCTTTCTATGATTCACTGTGCCAGGCGATAGTGTGGTCAAGAAAGCAACTTACAGTAACTGGAGTTAGCGATGGAGAGGCAGATGTCCTAGACTTTCCTAAGATCACGACTATGATAAGACAGGTTCTCGAGACCGAGAAAGAATTTGTACAGTCTGCGACCATACTTGAGCCACTCTACGGCAATAAAAGATTCAAATGTCCCAAGGTTTATTGTCAGCAATTTTACGATGGCTTCACCTCCTCGCAAGACCGGGAAAAGCACGTCAGTCGTCACGAGAGAGCATTTGTCTGCACTTTCGAGGGTTGTTTGGTCACCACCATCGGCTGTCCGTCAGAAAAGGATCTGAAAAATCACATGAGACTCTGTCACGGCATCACGCAGGAAGAAAAGGGTTTCCCAGAGGTCTCGGACCCAAACGCAAACATATCTCAGATGCGCCGCGCCGCGCCCCGGCCACGTTTCAATGCACGCATTGCCCCAAGAGGTACACTCGCGCGTTCAATCTTAGGTCACACTTGAGAATACATGCGGGTCAACGGCCATTTGTTTGTACCGTTTGCGGCAATGCATTTCGAAGGCAACACGACCAGAGGAACCACGAAAGGCTCCATTCTGGGGAAAAGAAGTTCGTTTGTTCTGGTGATCTCAAATCAGGTGGTCAATGGGGATGTGGCAGACGCTTTGCTCGCTCAACAGCTCTATCGAGGCATTTCAAGTCGAAGGAGGGTTATAAATGTCTTGGACCCTTGGTAGACGAAGAACAGCTAAGCCGAGAAGAGGTTTTGTCACGTCGGAAACAACTGAGAATGCCGACAGATGGGCAGGCTCTATCCGATGGTGTTGATGACATGCAAATTACATTTGACTTGACCCTCCCCATAACGGACACAATGGAAATATAAGAGCCGGTACTGACCACAAGGGCTGGGGATTTACCGCCAGTGCTGTTGCATCTGGATCTCGTCTCTCTGGGCCAAACTCGATACAAAAACTAGGTAGAATTTGACCATAGGCAGACTCGTAGCCACTGCACAGGCTCAAGCTCACCCAGCAAAAGTCTTGAGGGCTTGGGAAAAAAAGTCATATGATTGGATGTCTTAATGATTACGCGACTTACTCCGCCGCCTATGGGCTTTCACCTTCACCTTGATTGGAGGCTACTTGCCGTACACAGGCTCAACAGATGACAGTGGAAATCCTGAGGACTTGTAAGTATGAAAGCACGATTGGACAGACTCAAATGCATGGGGGGCAAGACCCGTTCAAGGCTCGACCGGGGTACGTACCCCGGCTGTCTGTATATCAAGAACTCTCTCTCTTGTCGGCTTTGTATTCATAGGAAGTGAATTAAATGCCAGCATCAGATAATACCCGACTTTCCGCCCTTGAGGAACAAGCAAATTACGTTTCTTGGATGTCAACTCACGAGGCTAACGCCGTGACACTGCAGTCAGCAAGTCATGACAGAAATAGTTACATTTTTATCCGCTGATTAAGCCTGAACGCAAAGTATCCAAGTCGGCCCGCCGATAATACTGAACTACGCTCTAGCCAACGAGTCGTAATACAGATCAATTCGTGTCTTGGGCACATTCTTGCCCTTGTTCTCAAGAACCGTCTTGACCGCCTTGACAAGAGTCTCTTCCAAATTCGTGAACCCTTGCTGTTTCCCCATCGTCTTCAACACCTCAGTACTCCTACTGTTATCCACCTCTCCCGCATCGACAGCTGTCTCTTGAACAGTCTTGAGCAAAACCTTACCTGGAAACAGCCGATGAAGAATCTCGAGAATCTGAGTCCACGAATATCTCCCACCAAATGCAAGAAGGCGCTCGTTGTTAACATGATTGAGGGTCAAGGCAGCGAGATGAAGGAGTGCTGTATCCTCGATATCGACGTACCACTGTGACGGTAAAATGGACGGCGCATCCGGATAGCCTTTCACGACTGCGTCGATAACAGCGGCGGAGCTGCGGTAGCTCATGTTTTCGGGCGATACAGCGATGCCGAAGTTGACGTTTGGAACAACTGTGTTGAATGAGAAGGGTGGTTTATTCTCGCGGACCCAAGCGAAGGCGGCCTGTTCGCTACGAGCTTTGGCAGCTCCATATAACACAATTCCGTGCCATCGCGGGTTTCCTTGGCCATCCCATGGATCGGAAGTCTGTTCAATAGCATCTGTGTTCCAGGTATCGGTATCAATCTTGTATGGTTTGCCAGTGGTCGGGAGAGCGCACGCAGCTAGTGACGACGTGATGACAACGCTCTTTACGCAGGATACTTTGGCCGCAGCTTGGAGAAGATACAGGTTCGAATTGATAGTATCCTCAATCACCTCTTGGTTTTGCGGGTTCATGTCCATGTTCATAGCGGTATGTACTACGCCATCTACGCCTTTGAGAGCGTCGTCAAAGGCATGGGGTACAGAGATATTGGGAACTTCGACGAGCTCGAAATTGGCACCAAAGAACGTCGACATCCAGCCATTGGCACTAATCGATCGGACTGTACCTCGGACACGATAGCCACGCTGGAGAAAGACTTGAATGGCGACGCTGGCTATGTAGCCATTGGCGCCTGTGATGAGGATTAAACCTCCGGAAGGAACTGAAGACATGGTAGGTGGAGATGTTGCTGGTGAGTTGAGGTGGGTGCTAGAGACTCAAGGTCATGGGAACATATGGAAGACGGGATGGGCAGAGAGGCTTTTATAAAGAGAGAGACTAACTCCAGAAGCATGGTAATATCCTCATCAATTAGCCTGAGTCTTACAGAAGCTGCAGATGCACCAACACGCCATTCCCCGATCTGTTATCCCCAAACAAGTCTAGTCCTCGCATTCCCAGTCAGGAATACTATAAATTACAGCCACATTTTCTATAGTGTAGTACACTGTTCTGTAGTCTTTTAGTCATATTCATGCCCCAAAGGACCCATCCTAGAGGTTCTCTATTACAACAAGTCTGTCTTTAGCTCTGAATAAGTACTGCTTATTCTTCACCCACAAACATAATGCTTGACAACATCATGCTTGTTAATACCGCAATCAATCTTCTTATTATAATCACGACCCGAGCACTTCCCATACAGCGATCCATCCGCCCGATAAATCGCAAGATTATCCGTGCCACAGTAAGCAGCATGGTCTAAATCCGTATCAACGATCTATACCAGACATTGGACAAGGAACAAACTCACATTCGGTGTTATCGCCAGGAAGTCTGAACTTATTAGAGCAAAGGTCCACATTAGCATAACCTAGCTCAGCTGAGTTCTTATCGCTGCAGGGCGATTTCCCTTCCCACCATGCGACGTGGTGGTTTTCATTGTCGTAATGCTTGATCTATTGCCCGAAGCTAATAGCTGCGTGGGCTTGCGAACATAATGTTACCAGCAAGAATGTTTCAAAGCGCATATTTGCCTCCTTCCAGGCTTGATATCCTGCGCTTCCGCCGCAATCAGCGTCGGCCAGCAAGCACAATCGAAAGGCGGCAATAATTACCACATTGTCTGGTGGGAAGGAGAGTCCCCTTGCAAAGGAGCAGGACACCTCTTGGGCACCGTCAACAAGGATCTATGCTCCTACTATTTCCAGATGGAAGCCCAAGGGCCAGTTTGTAAGAAATTTCATCCCCCAAGATCCATAGCTCACAAGCTGACTTGTTGTAGGACCACTTTGCGTATAAGTCTAGATCACGGCTTGTAATGTGCGTTGTTATAGATCAAATAAAATGGCCTGCAACTAGTTAGATCTCTCACATCGCTCAAAGTATGTCACTGAATAGAAAACACTACTAGATTTGCAGAAGCTGTAGATGCACTAACATGCCAATTCCCCGATCGGCTACTCGCATCCCCAAACAAGTCTAGTCCTCTTCGCATTCCCAATGAGGAATACGAGGCTCCACAGTGGCTGCAGATGCAGTAAAATCAAGCCCTTTCTCAGACTCTCCCTCCTCCCCGTTCTCCCAAAACACATGGTACAAGGTCAAGACAATGTCATCCTCGCACTTTTCCAATACAATCCTCGTTCCAGGAACGAACGGCCAAACCCCTTCCCTACAGACGTTTGGAGCCTTGGATCATCCGAGGAAGAAACGACCCCATCGGAAAAGTCGGAAGGGATGTGATGCCTGTAAGCGCCGGAAAGTCAAGGTACGAAGGACCCTGGAGATAAAACCAGAGTGATAAGATTGACGGCAAATAGTGTGACGAACAAGTGCCCTGTAGGAACTGTATTCAGCGTAATGAACAATGCTTGCCACCACATCATATCTCCATCTCGGTTCCATTTGTAGCCAAGGCGGTTGATCCGGTTCCGTGGATCAATCTCATGCATCTTGAGCTATTCCATCACTGGGATAAAGAAACACGATCGACGCTTGCATTTCCCCAAGTCTGGCCTGTTGCTATGCAGCAGGCTTTCCAAGTACCTCGCACCAATTCGTCCAATCGTTAGTCATATACTCACTCACACTCTATAGGAAGACTTTGTCATGTCGGCTATCCTCTGCACTTCAGCCATGCACCTCAGCACCCTCTCCCCCCAACAACCCAAATACAAAGACGCCTCAGAGCATTTAATGGTCAAGACTGTCCAATTATTCCGCAAAAACTTATCGCGTCCATTGAACAAGCAGAACTGCGAAGCTCTCATGGGAACAGCCCTCCTAGTCAACTACATATCCTGGTTCGATCTTGACTTCCTCCACGGTCAGAACAAACTTCACCTTGCCAAAGATCAGTTATTCTTCCTCACGCCAGGGATCGTTGAGCTGTGGTTTCGAGCAATGCCCATCTTTATTGATCAAGGGAGTCTTTTCACTGCTGTCGCGAGGCATTCTCCGAGGTTTAATATTGAACAGGCTCTTGTTTCTTGGGGGCAAGATCCAGAGCGCTTTGTCGGTTTATTTATGGGTATCTGGGATGATCCCCGGTATGGACGGGAGAGTTGTCCTATGGCGACTGATGAGCCGACATGTTGTGCTTGGAGGCTTCTTGTTGGCATGGAGATGGAAATACCACATCCTTCCCCAAAGTCTCCTCCACCAGAGACTCGGTGCGATGATGATGATACAGGCAGTGATTCACTCACACATCTCAAACAAGTCATCACGGATGTTACAAACAGGTTCAGCCCTCCCAATCACCCAGCTGCCTCTATCATTTTATCTCAATCCGACCGATCAGTGTTCGAAACCCTCGTACACAGAGTATCTCCTCTTCTGTGCTGCGCATCACTCGTGGCTACATCGATGCCATTTGACATGACTTCTATCAACCCGGATATAGAGGAGCTCTTGTATGGGTTTCCAATTCTTTGTTCTGGACCAGTTGCCCGTTGGATCCGTGACGGAGATTCCAGGATTCTGGTGTTTTTGTGTCACTTTTACCATGCTGCGCAGATCCTGCTGTCCAAGAAGAGAGGTTGGTGGGCGTATACGAGAAGTTGCGTTATGGAGCGCTTGATACTGGATGAGCTGCACTCTCGAGGTCTTGATGTCGTTCTACTTATTTAACAGCATTTGAAGTTGCGATAGCTCGTTCACTGATATCAAAGGGTCTGTCAATCGTATCTCTCGGACGTATATCGCATGGCCAAGTCATCGGCTTCACGAAAGACCACCATGGTATTGAGGCACCGATGGTCCTACGCGATGAAGATCACAAATAGCAGACTTCACAATGAGAGTCATATGGATCAATACTACAGTAAAAATGATATCGCAATGCAAAACTCTAAAAAGCAAACTATTCATACATCTTCATTATTATATATCTGAACCCCCAGCCTTTTTATTGATCCCTTGTCTCTTGGACATTAGGATCTCGCTCATAACGCCAACGCTTTCCATTCTCCTGCACATGCCACCTTGTCATAAAAGCACCCTCCTCCACCCACTGCGCCCACTCAACGCCCCATTTCTTCTCCACTGAGTCCAAGAAGGAAAGATAGTCAAATGCCTGAATGGGGTCCTTCTCTAGAGGATCGACTGAGAGGTCGCTTAGTCGCCACTCGGTGTTGTCGATGAGAGGAACACTGAGATGACGATCGGGATAGCGGACGTCGCGCACGTTGAGCATGGCTCGGCCGGGGTTGACGACGGTGAAGTGCCATTGTGCTTGGCCTGTTTCGTTGTTGACCATTTGGAGAGGTCGGAGAAGAGACTGGCCCTCGTAGTTACCGACCAGTGACTCTGCAGCCTTGCGACTAACGCCCTCGAATGATCCACTCTCGAGCATGAGATCGAGAATCGTAGGAAGGACTTGGGTAGAGTGAACTGCATGTTCAACGTTGAAAGCGGGAAGAGATGGGTGAGAGAAGACAAGCGGGACGTGATCAGATCCCACGCTGGGGTTGTAGTAAGGAGAAGCCTTGCCATTCTCAACCAGCGAGACACCGTGATCTCCAAGGAAGACGATCAAAGTCTCGTTTGCAACACCTTGATCATCCAACATCTTGAGAACCTTGCCAATCCACTTATCATCATAACTCTCAGCGTTGGCATAATGCGACATCTCATCAATATCCTTGCCCGATCCGATAGCAGTGTACGTCTCGTTCTTAGGAATACCATAAGCATGATGACTAGTGCTGGTGATGTGCGTAAGGAAGACACGTCCGTTGTTCTCCTTGGCATCGTTGAAGGCATCGCGCATGTAATCCTCGAGAGGGTCCTCCTGGAAACCAAAGTAGTTGATATCCTCCAGCTCAACACGGTGTTTGGCGTTCTCGCTGCGAAGCGAGTCTCGGTCCTGGGTGTTCTCCTCGGGATAACCGCAAGCAGCCATGAGCTTGTGGTGGTTGTCGTAGTGAATCATGGCGGTCTGGAAGTAGTATGACTTCCACTTTGCTGCCTTTTCATCTTCGGCCTTGTTCATGGCGTCGAAGATGTGAGGCAGGCAGGGTTGGTAGATATGACGCTTGTAGTCGAGGTTGAAGTCGGCGATGAGGGGGTTGAGACCACAGATTGTACCGACCAGACTCTTGAGAGTGTAAGTGCCCGAGGTATAAGCGTTCTTGAAGTTGGCACCGCCTCGCTTGGGTGTCTTGTCGTGCTTGAAACCATCGTCGTAATCACCAGTGACATATCGCGCAGTAGGCATCAAGTTCTTAAGTCTCTCCTCAACATCCTTGGGCATCTTCTTATCAGGATAAGAATCCAGGAACTTGTCCCACATATGACTGCCCTTCTTGAAGGGAAAGATGTCGCTCCTGGTACTTTCGAGCAGGAAAAGCATGACATGCTTGACAGAGACGTCCTTGAGCTTATCCTTCAGCTCATCCAGCACGGGCTTATCGAGGTTGGAGATCTTCATGGGATCCTTGGCGGCGTTGTAGTGAAGCTCATTGGGTGTATACCAATCTTCAAAGCCGGCCAATGGCTTACCCTTGGGGAGCCAGTCCATCTTTGGGGGTTCACCCAAGGCTGTCTTTTCATCCCACTTGTGCTGAATACCGACTTGTTCAAACTTTGAGGGGAGTTGATCGAGGAGAGGTGCGGTTGATGAGACGTCGACGAAGGGGAGGAGGCCAGTGGTCCATGAGAGGAAGACGAGTGATCGATCATCGGGACGCTCAAGAAGCAAAACCATGAGAGCAATGGCGAAGAGAGACCAGAAGAAGTAAGGCATGCCGTAGTGAATGCGTCTCACGGTTGAGGGCTGCACTCGGACACCAAAAGTGTTGGCCCGTTGAGAGATTCGAGAGTAGATAGTTTGCGACTTTCCATGCTCGACAAAGTCCTCCAACCAGGCCTCATCGTCAACATCGTCGTACTGATTCTCCTCGGCAATGACAGGTTCGGGATCGGGAAGTGGTGTGTAGATGTTTCGCTTCTTCAAGAATCGGTTTGTCGCAGTTCGCGCAAAGGCCCAAGGGAAATGAAGCATATCCGCACCCCAACCAAAGACTCTATAGCACACATTCTGAGTTACCCAAGCAAGCACAATCAGGGCAGAAGCGACCAAGATGAAGGTCACGAGACCAGAAAGGAAGATAGCTCTTGATGTAGGATCGGACACGAGGTTGAGGTTCCGCCAGTGAATTTCGGCTCCGGAAACGAGGTAAAAGGTGATAGATATTAACGATAGAGCGACGTTGTATAATATTAATAAACCAGCGACGGCTGTAGTGGCGTAGTGTAGTATTTGGCTCTTGGGAGACCATTGATCGAGGAGGAGACGAATTAAAAGAAGGACGAGAATATCCTGCACAAAGAATGTACCA
>JACYFE010005256.1:0-20689 GCA_014764975.2 Fusarium sp. DS 682
ATTAGCACAGGTTATAGCGGAGGATTGAGCTGTCCGTACCATGAATCTCAATACCATCAAATCCAGCAACCTCGACGGCTCTCTTCGCCGCAGCTGCCCGGTGATATTTTAAGGTACCGGAATTAATAAGCTGGCTGCAGCGCTTCAATTGATGTCGCATCATTTGCTGCTGGCTGATACGTAACTCTGTTTCAGGGCTTACCAAAACCTTTGTTCTGGCTTGGATTCTTGAACGACTGAAGAAATAAACTTTCAGGAGGTCCAGTGTTTGGACACGGCTTACGAACCGCCGAGAAAACTTTGAACAGGGGTTCCTGCATCGGAGGCATAGCTATGTGGTTCAGATCCAGCAAAATCTTCACTTGTGTTACTTTACGGCATCAAATTCCCGAACATCGCGCTCGAGCTGCCATTTTAGTAAATACACACGACACAACAGATTTCTCAATGCGGGGAGACTGCATCACGTTGGGGTAATTCAGGTAAATCCACGTAAAAAGAATCCATAACGTGGGCGAGCGATTGGTGACGAGCGCGCACCGACGGGACGGCACGACTCCGATAAACGGGAAGCTATGGCCACGTCACATGCGTTATCGGCATTGGATCTCAGAGATACCTATTCATAGTAACATGAAGCTATCACTCATACTTCCCAGTGCAGTCTGATGCCACTTGATGTTGGCACCTTCTCTCTTTCTCAATGCCCAGAGCTCCTTTACAAGATGTGTTATCTGTGACCAGATCGCCAAGTCTGATCTCTCCTCGAAGAACGCGAGAGATTTAAGCATTCGTTGCTGCATTGCTGTGTCGGCGATCTCAAACGCTATTATGGCAACTGGCCAGATCATTGGTGAATAACGTTGAGACGTACCCGAAGGTAAAGCTTCAAGATGGGGCAAAGCTTTCTCAACAAGTGGACGCACTGCATCCATTGGCATGTCTTTCAAGTTGCGTTTCATATGAATCAAAGCGGCATAATAGAAAATACAACCATGGTTGTAGATCAACTCTGCGTACTCTTTTGCCGTCGACGTGTCAGGCTTATTGGGCGCTGATAGATAAAGTTCCAGCTCTAGCCGGTCAAGCTCATCAGGAGAGGGATCACTGTCAGTAGAAGACCTTTTCCGTATTTGAAGTGAATTCATGGCGCGAAGGCCTTCGAATATCGGTTGAGGGAGGCCAAACGATTCATACAAAGTATAAGGTTCAGGCTGAGGACCAAGATCATTTGTGAAATGCCAGTAGGAGGTTTCTTGGTTGTCAAAGAGCAACTGAGTCTGTACGACAGTTGCCATGCTCCGAAACATTTGGTACAGACTCGATGCTGCGTCACTCCTGTGCCAAACCTGCGGATCAATATGATTCACCCATTCAACAGCACCGCGAAAGTGCAGTCGCCAGAATGTTGTTGGGAGCGTTACAGCTTCATTGTAGATACACATGATGATAGATGCAAGGAGTGACACACAGTCAGTGCCGTTCTTCGAGTGGCGGATATTTTGAGCCAGGTGAGTGATACCGATATTATGATGTTCCAGAGCAACGTTTTCAAGAGAGCCTTTGGATTCTTCACATTCCCTCTTTTTGGCAAGGTGGAACGCTGACGCTGAGCAGATAAAATGGAACAATGCCGTGGCGCCTGTTGACTTTTCAGAGTCCGTGCGGCTCCCTTCTAGGGCGATGGGCATCATTGCACTACGCAAAGGGTTGAGGGCGCCGGGGACTGGGTTCAGGGAGTCACAAAGGCTGAGCGTCCAATGCTGCAACAGCTCGCAGTGGAGAGCCGGATCGGGAAGAATATCCAGGTGACGTGTGATCTTTCGTCTCTGGTCTGGAGTGTTCACTGGTGATGATGTTTGTGATACGAGTTCTGATACACCAGGCAAAGGTAGAGATCCAGTGCTAACGTCACCCAAACTGATAGGCGTTGACGTACTATGAGTGTTGATGCCGTCTTGTGGAATGGAATTCTGATCGAACAGTTGCAGCATAGGGAGCTGAGGCTGCGCAGTCTGGAGAGAGGCATATGGAGGACCAGTCGTCAGACCTTGGCCTAAGAGTTCGTACGAATGGAATATTCTTGTGTTCAAATGGTCGGTGAAAGGACCCTGGCTGAGAGGAAGGTTTTGGTCGAGGAAGAATGGCGTACTGGTAGACTGAGCTTCTGACGGTAGATCTGAGGATCCCTCATGTGAAGGGCCATCGCCTTGGTCACTCTCATCAAATCCATTGGAAGATGGACCATCCTGCTCAGAATGACTCTCCCCGATTGATTCCAAGTCCCTCGATTGACAAAGTCTCGCCGCAGCTTTTCTTCTTCTCCCTCCCCTTCTAAAGGTCGATGGGTTCCTTACCGAAGCCCACGATATCCTAACACCGTATCCCTCGCACTCAATGCCAGCCTTAAGGCAGCGGTTGCATTCCGGCTTGGCTTCATCACATTTCACATGCTTGGCGCGACATGTCCAGCAGCCTGAGAAGCTCTTTGTCCGGGGTTTGCGGGGTTGGCCTGAAGCTGTCTTGCCGGGAGATTGTGGCGGCTCATGCGGCATTGCTAAGGTCAGATCATATGTATAGGTAACGTTATTATTGAATCTGGTGATGAAGAGTTGAGGTTGCTTGATGCAGCGTCCAGAATTGGTTTGTCAACGCGAGGGTGAGATCACATCGTGGTTGTGAGCCTGTTTAGGAAAAGTGTGTCAGTGCGCTAAGCCTTACCTGGGGCAAATGCTCCACTGGTGACAAAGACTCGTTATGGCAACAAAAATGGCAAAATTTGTCTCATCACAATGTATTAAGCAAGGTTGAATGAATTATTATACTACGGGCGGCTTCCCGATGCTCATTTTGGTATAGAGCTGTCATTTTAAGGGTGCAGATTATAAGAATTGCTCTCTAATCTCGATCCTGCTTGTACCTACCAGGTGTTTGCAGTCTCACTTGGAGAAGGCCTCATCCTCCCGAGGCACAACTCGGGTGCTCAAGTTTAAAGAAATGGAAATAAGAAATGCCAAGATGTTTAATTACGAGTTGTAAGTCCAATACACCAAGTCCACCTGACAAATGCTTAATTCCGCTGTTGGTGGTGATTGATTGATTGATTGATTGAATGCAAACATCACCAGCTGTTAGTCTCCGCATTGATCCCTTGACCTGGAGATGTCGGTATGAATTACCATGAAGGGTTTAGCCTTGTACCCGCCAAGCCGTATCGAATCACCACGAAATTTTCTGAAGGTTCTTCTTGGCAATTCAACCCGGGCATTGAACCAGTGGATCTCTGTCACCATGACTGAATTATTTGTTTACAGTAGATCATACGCGCATCAATCGCTATATCTAATACTTAATCCTTCTTTTCATCCTCTCTCAAATATTTAAAAGTGACTTCTAACATAATCAGCAATTCTGTGCTATCGACCTCTCATTCCCCAGATATTCGACCTGCATAACCCTAGATTTATCCGACGTCACATCATGACAAGACTGACCCGGTTGATCAGGCCACAGGCACTGACTCGTCCACTGCTCAAGAAACGACTACCAAATACTCCTCCTGCATCACTTGACTGCCAGATCGATAACTATCCAATTGTCATCAACAATGACAGCGACAGCGATGGCTCTACTATCTCGGGTTTTTTATTTGTCATCATTAAAGAGGCCGTCGAGGTGGACAGTCTGTTTGCCGTACTGAGAGTCCATGTGGTTCAAAAGAAGCCCTTTAAGAGAACATGCAAAGCATGCAAACACCAAATAACGGAACTAAAGCGCTGCCATTTCATCAAGACGACCACGACACTGGGCCCCAATAATTATACATATCCTTTCTCTTACCGAGTACCAAGCTATGTCCCTCCCTCAATGGACACATCTCTTGTTTCCGTCGTCTACGAGTTCGAGGCTATAGCCTCCGTGCGGAGAACAGGATTAACGTCAAAAATGCCCGAGACCGTCAAACTCCATCGTAATATACCCGTTGTACGATCAGTACCAGTGCCAAGCAAGCCTTTACCATCAAGCCGGATATACCAAGCTGCTGGAATCGAGGTCGACTGCATTTTCGATCCTGTAATGGACCCCAGCCGTAAGAATCAAGTGACTCTTACTATGAGCGGGCTTCGAAGCTGTCCCGGCAACGGCGAAGACATTCAGTTCTGGCGGGTCTGCAAGGGCACTTGGATACTTAAGGAGACGATCAAGAGCACAGTTATTCCATGTCCACAACATGCGCACGAACCTGAAGACAAGGGTCACGCACAAAAAAAGACGATTACTCTAGGCGAATCCTCGTTTTATGACGGATGGGCTACAGACGACACCGCAGGAACTTTCAATATGCAATTTCCCTTTTCCATCAAGAAGAACTCAACTCGGTACACGCAAGACACCGGTGATGTTGGAGACACATCAGTCACCCATTCATTGGTCCTGGAGCTACAGCTGATGAAGGAGACGTACCCAAAAGGCAACCCTGATCTATCTGTCAGAACTGGAGTGGGCCGGATACTTCGATCCGAGCATCGCATTGTATTGAGCAACCATGTCAGGCCTTCAGATCATGTCGCACATGAGAGGCTACCCTGCTATAACGATCTCTGGCCTGCACCACCAGTTTACGAGGAGAAGGATTTTGAGTAAGCGTTGAAGGAGATAAAAATTCTCTTGACTGGAGGTTGAGATCTTCCAGTTATTGCTAGTGATAGTTTTGTAGCTAAGCATAGTGATACCCCATTTTGAATAAATGCCATATCTTCTTTCCCCATTTATAAGAGCTCATTACCATACAAGCCCTAACAGTATCACTAATAAAGAAACAAGATGTGAGACCGGCGATTTCTTCTTGAGGAAACGTCAGATTTATTGTGGGTAGTCTTAGCGCCATCACCAGCAGATTCACATTTCTTGCCTCTTCAACTCTGCAAACCCCAACGAAAATAATGACTGCTACAAAAAGACGCTTATCCACGGGAGGTGCAACACCGTACAAAGTGCTTGTACAAAGACATGATCATGGCACGTTCAAAGACCATGCAGATCGCCCTTACAACGTCGTGAGTTACATGACTGGCCCCAACGCAGCCATCGTGAAACTAGGCATTCAGCTGTATTGCCTAGGAAATCCCGAGTTTGATCCACACGACATGGGCTCTGCACTGTTAAATTCACATGCTGTTATGGGCTGGGGAAATGCGCGTAACCACTGGCCACGTGTTGACGTATACACTGGCTTCGGCAATGTTGAAGAATGCATGGAGCATCACCGCCGAGAAAAGGTGTTCCGCAAGAACGCCGTGGAGAAGATGAAAAAGGATGCAGTGGCTGGATTGTCGGAAACTGAAGCCAAAGAAAAGCTGGCTACAGAGATCCAAGGAAAGGAGCCTCTTCCGCACATTGTGCCGTCTTGGTGTGAATCCGCCAAGTTTGTTGAGGACAGGTGGAGCGTTGGAGATCGCTATAAGAGCTGGATTTTCGTCATACCAGCAGAACGATCCTCATGGGAGGAAGTTATCGAGGATGGCCTACTACAAGTCAAATTCGACCTTGACATCTCAACTGCAATGTTCTTCTCCGAGTCCCCAATGTCCGAACATACCCCACTAGGGAAAGACGGTTGGGTTCTCGTGGAGAAGACTGGTGTCGAAAACCTGAAGCCTGTTGAGATTTTACATCTCTGTGCTAGAGAGGAGCGCGGGACATCCGAGAGTATCCCGGGAAGCGACAAGACGCTGTTCAATGCTTGGGTTGATGCGACAATGCAGCTTCGAGATTGTACTTACAAGCCGAAAGGATGCAGGAGTTGTCGTGAGGATGAGCCACATGGTTTATGCGAGGAGGAGATGGATGAGCACTACAATGACGAGGATGGGCAGTGCGTTGCTTGTCGAAGGGAGGACGAGGAGCATATACACAGCCCAGTAACGTAGACAAGCCCTCAACTTCTTGGCTCAAGTGCCAACAAAAGCATTTGAGGAAGATCCAGGCAGAAGCATGAGTCAGCCAAATTTCAAGGCCGAGTCATAGTACGTAAAAAAATGAATGAATCTGAATGAGAGTGTTGATCGGATAACATTGGGTCTATGCCGTCGTGCTTATCATGTGCTTTTTGGAGTTTGCCAAGACACCGAGCCGCCACTTCATCTGCAATGAACATGTTCTCTCAATCAGGCTCATGAAACCTGAAATGAAGCCTCCGGATATGTCGGGTCACATCGATGCTGTTCACTTCTGAACCATCACGATAATCACTCAGATGACGTCAGCAATGCTGACGGTGAGAAACATTTAAAATAACCAACTTCTCTCAGCTTACGTCTCCTTCTCCTTCTCCTCTCAACCCAAACTCCTAATCTCACAATGGCTGACCAGAACAACCCCCAGTACGAATTCATCCGCTTGGATACCAAGCCAAGTGCGCAGCTTTGTTACAGCTTCACAGCTCCTACAGCAACCGGAGCTACCAACCCAGCTCTCATTGTCTTCGTCAACGGCCTCGGTGCACCGCAGGCAGGATGGGCTGCAACAATTAGCAAGCTCAAAGAGATCTCCCCTCAAGGACTTCCGGCCATGTTGACTTTTGACCGCTTTGGACAGGGTCAGACAACTGATCGTGATCCCAACGATGAGGGAGCTTCGGATCCAACTCACGCTCATGACTGTATGGCTGTCGTTCGTGATATACGACAGCTCATCAGTCAAATCTTGAAGGACAGATTAAGCGTCAATGATCCAGACAGTGCCAAGCTTCTGCTGATTGGAAACTCAATCGGATGTGCTTTGACTCGTCTCTATGCTGCCGAATATCCTGGCACGGTAGCAGGAGTCATTCTTCTCGACAGCGTCTTGACCAACACAGACTTCGTCTCCGTCTTCCCTGACCCAGATGCTGAAGGTTTCAATCCCGACAATCTTCCGTCAGGCGTCACAGAAGACAATCTACGCGTCGCCCGAGAAGAGACAGCAAAGCGCTTCCATCCTAGTGTTGGTTCCAGAGAAGGTCTCAGCCGAAAGAACCTTACTCAACTTCTTGGCCACTCTGACTCACCAGCTCTTCCTAAAGTGGACGGAAAAGACCCCTATGTCACTGTTTTGGGTCACGACTTCGGCTATTTCGCTGAGCGTACAGCAACCGACTTCAATACTCCAAGAGAGGCAGTTCAGGCTTACATGAATACATACTGGCATCACTACAATGAGGGGCTGGCGAAATTGACGAGTGAAGAAAGGAGTGAAGGGCCTATTCAGGTGCCGAATGCGGGTCATTTTATTCAGATTGATAACCCTAGCTTTGTGGCTGAGAAGTTGCATGAAATGCTACAGAAGTTGGCCAAGGAATAAGCTGTTCTGCTACTGGCAGCTACCAATTCTCATTCTACATGAGAGTTTAAATATATAGTTTTCTATTTATCATGTGTAAAGGCATATTTGCTCTTTGCCCGTATCTTGTGTCCGTAAAAGAACAGCATATAAGGAATTGCCGCCAACGCCACCGCGAAACAAGCCATGATGGTCAATGTATAATGCGTGCCCATGTTTTCGTAAAACGGTATGCCGACTACCGTTATGCCTCCCGCAATCATATAACGGGTCAAAGACACGAATGTGAGAGCCGATGCGGAGTAGATCTCATATGAGTCTATGATGTACATGTAAACGCAGATGAAGATACCCGTCACGCCGTAACCGAAAAGAACGACGGCGAAGATGGCAGACCAGATACTGATGCTAGAGTAATTGGTCCAGCCAAGCCAGAAGAGCGAAATGGGAATCGCAGCAGCTGCACCTAGCATAGCGTACCAGAGACGTATCTCAGGCTTGAAGTGACCGTCTCCCTGTGTCTGAATCGCTCGAAGAGTTTTGCGGTATACAATCGGAACGAAAGCGAAATTGATCTGTGTGCCGAGAAACATGGCGACGAAGATGATGTTGGCGAGCCCTTGGTCAAGACCATACGTCTTCTCAAAGATATACGGCCAACCGACAAGGAATGTGAACAGAACGATGTACAGAACACTGATGTAAAGCGTCATCGCGATGATGATGGGCTCCGTCAGCATTAGGAACGGTCGGGTCATGCTAACCTTGAGTCTGCTGAAAAGGCTCGCACCAGCGATCTCATGTTGACACCGAAACCGGTCGTCTCCAGTGATTCGTCGATAATGAGCTGCTTTCCATTGCAGTAACAGAGGACCATAAGTCTCGGGCATGAAAAGCAGCACTAGAACAAGCACAAGTCCTGAAGCTATAAGCATAGTCCACTCAGTCCACCGCCAACTCACTGCACTCGACGGACCGATATAAGCACCCATAACAGCGCCTAGCATCGGTCCACCGAAGCCCGCAACAGCATATAGAGGAAAGCTCCAGGTCTTTTCGAGACTGTTGTACATGTCTGCGATAGAACCCCCGGAGCAGACAAGTGGCGTTGAAGCTGAGCAGCCAGCGAGGAATCGAAAGGTGATTTGGGCGCCGAAGTTGGGCGCAAGAGCTGATGCCATTATCCAGATCATAAAGATGGCCATGGAAAAGATGTAGACTGCATTTCTGCCGAAGGTTTCGGAGAAAGGGCCTGCTATTAGTGAACCGAGACCCATTCCAACCAAGTAGAGACCTGGATAAGTTAGTATGTGTCATGTAGTGAGAGAGCGAGCGGCATACCTGTTGCAAGAGATTCAGCAACTTCGCTGACTCCGAGTGACTCTGCGGCTTGCGGCAGAACAGTCGCGTCGATACCTGATGCTGCTCCGACGAAGAGAGCAATAATTGAGATCTGTAGCGTGACTCCAATACGTCTGCCGACTGACCAATTGTGAGGATCAAGAGGATCGTCAGGTCCCTCCCAATTGACCACGAAAACCTTTCCATTGATGCCTTTGACGTTGATATGATCCTGGACGTTGATTCCTGTAAGAACTTGACCCAGCGCGATTCCTCCGGACATGCATTGTCGAATGGTTTCAGCCGTTACACTACGCTGCATTGAGTCTTCTGGGAGCTCATCACTCGTAGCACAAGTGTCGGCCTCAGTGATAGGCGGCAGCCGTCCAGGATTCGGTTCGTCCTTCTCATCTAGAGACCTTCGACCTTCCCGAGCAGATTCAACATCGCGTCCAGCATTTGGCGCGGTATGCTGTCTCGCCTTGCCGATATCTCGATCAATCTGCGCCTGAGCCGCAGCGCCAGCGCGTCGATACTGCAATAGCGATTGCATTTTTCTCTGCAGCAAAAAACTCTTGAAGGAAGAGAGGCGAGATCTTGGTTCTTAAAAATTACATTTTGGCGATATTTGTCATGGAGATAACGTTAGCGGGCCGAATAGTGTAAACGAATTTCCACATTTTGACGGTAGTTGACTTGAAGTGCGTCATATGTTACCAATGACAATTTCGTGATAAGAAGAAATGGAGTCATCACGGGCAGATCTTTCCGGCAAGACGATCCGGAACTAGATCGGAAATACGAGTGATCTAATGGCCCCATTTTGCTCGGACAGAAATCCGCTATAACCGGCCGCTCATTTGAAAAGTCCGTCGATTACCGAGGATGTATTAGAAACAATCATCGATATCAGTTTTCGTATAATATTAAAAGAAAGGGCTGTTTCGAGAAGCATCGGGGAACTGTCTCGCAATTTCCGATGACTGAGACAGGCATGCAGATTCTGGGGTTTCGTTCATTCTACAGCCTTGGCAAGCCATCGTTATAGAGCCAACAATGCTTCAGGACCAACATGGTTCTCAACCTCCTGCTCAAGAAGGTTGCACCGCCAAACAGCAATGGGCGTTCGTGTTCCGTCCCTGTGCACATAACACCCTATAGTATAAGAGATAATCCTATTGCGATGAGACGAATTTGAGTCTGGGGAGAAAATGCGAGAAAATGCGAGATGTCAGAATTTGCAACCACTGCTGCAGGGTAAAGACATGTCACGAAGTTTCCAGCTGGGGGTTAAATTAATTAATATTGGAGAAGTCACTCTCCGCATCACATCGCCTGAGCTGTTTCAACACAAACCGTCAAATCGGAATTTAAAATAACACAGACTACAAGGCACAGACTCTTCACATTTCCATCTTTAGAACAAATTGAGTCAGTTCATTTCAGTATTTGGGCGTAACGCCCTGTCGCACGACTTCAAACTCTTCAGCGGGTAGCCCAACCAAGCCACCCGGTGTCAGGATCCACGCTGAACCAACGGACACCCAGGGATAAAAACACGAAGGATTGGAGCTAGACAGGGAAAAAGGTTTCCATGCGAAGGATGCAACACACACAAATTTGACATTAGCCGGGGCACAGCACATAACAACGGTGGAGAAATGCAAATCCGTTTAGGCCACCACTTTTTTCTCTGTTTCGTTGGTTGTGAAATGCGAGCAAATAGCAACCAGCGGCGGCCGAACACCTTCAGTTAGCTGCTGGGTCTACTGCCATTTTAGTTTCCCCTACCTTTCTAGCGCTTCAATCAGGAACTTGGCCGAACGACCTCTTCCCTGTTGATGCATCTTCATCTGGTCTTCTTGTCGCCTCTGCGGATCCGAAGGTTGTCCCACCAGCTGAATGCGGAGGATCTGCAATTAATATCTCATCACCATCAACTGAAACATGCAGACAAACAGTTCAACTCATTCTGTCACCTCCCCCAAAATGGACAGATCAATCAGTCCACTCTGGGGTACACCCCTCGCTAACGTGATCACCAACACTCCAGATCAGCCTACCCCGGAATTCCTCCACGGGGTAAAAAGGCCATTGTGACTGTCCAATATTAAGCTTACGACCCCCTCAATTGTGTCGTGTTTTTTTTTTCCTTTTTGCTTCATCTGCAGGGTTCCCCGATTTGCCATGCTGGCACTCAACTCGACGACGATCGCACTTTCAACATGATCGAGCCCGTTTACTACGAGCTGAGCTGGTCGATTCTCAGCACGATCGGAATAGCTAATGTTTTGTTTGGGCTTATGGTCGCTGGCATTACGAGCTTTGGTCCTGTTTCCATCGTCCCCATCGTCACGTCTGTTGCTGGAGCTATAGCTAATGGCCTTTGCTATTATGCTTTTTACGCTGAGGCAAACTCGATTACTGCAAAGGCTGTAGCATCAGCATTCGCCGACGTTTTATGGCTGGTATGTATCAACCGCGTCTCGTATTGTTTGCTTTGTGTGTTAATGTATTGCTGTCGCAGGTCCAAGAAGCTGGCCTATCGTTCTACAGTTATATCATTCTGAGTCGAGTCTTACGCGGTCGTCAATGGATCATCTTCGCTACCGTATTCTGGTTCATGATCATCTCCGTCTCTGGAATCCGCGTTGTCATTGCAGCTGTTCGAGCCCGACGAATAATGAATGCCCTCGACACTGATCAGTCATTGATCAACCGTCTGCACATGGGATACTTCATCCTCATCGCCCTGCTGGAATGCCTCAGCTCCTATTTCCTGCTTCGAGTTTTCAGTTCGGCCAAGTCGACGTCTCTCAGTGCCGCCATCAAGGCTGGACTATTTCGATACTTAATGCGGAGTACGGAGGTCCGACTTGCACTTCTTGCAATTCTGGGAGTCATGCGGGCCATTACATATTCCTTCCAAAACGCCGAACAAAGCGCGACAAATCTTGCTTCTCAAATTGATCGGTTCGCGTATGCAATGGAGTGCATGTTTCCCGTAATGATGATGTAGGTTCAAGGCAGTCTTCTTACTCTATCACACTAACAGACCTAGTATCGACATTTTAGCATCCAAAGTCGTTTTTCACAACCAAGTTTACGGATCCTCAGGCCATAGCCGGCCTCAGCCAGGTGGCTATCCAATCCGACAATTTCCAAGTGGCCGTGGAGATGATATTATCCTCACTACGCAGCAAGGCGAGAATATTGTTGAAGTCCGAGGAGGAGAGTCAATGGGTGACAGGACAAGTTCACAAGAGCGCATCATTAGTCGCAGGGACCATCGAAACCCTTCATCCGATATTGATCTTGATGAGATGGACACGAAACAGATTGGCATCAGTAAAACTGTCGCGTTTGAGGTGCACAGTTCAGCAGATGTTGAGAGGTAAAAATCCCGATAGCAGGCCGAGGAATCACTCAGCAGCTGGTATTATAATCTAATTCTATGTATGATATTTATGAGAAATGTCTATCTCTTTCATAAAGTGGCCTCTGTCCCTGCATTTATCTGCTTGCTTTTGTATCCTTTGACAGACATACTTCTCTGGTCATCTTCCTCTGGCGACTTGCATTTTGGCTTGGATGGGGGGCATGTAGCTCGTTCACTTCGTTTGATTCTGTACAGATATGAGTCGATACTTTGTCAACTTGCAAGTGTCACTAACCTCACTCTCTTGCTATTTGACCAGCGACATGGGCATACCAAAGTCTCAACGCCCATACAGCGGCCAGGACGTCTTTGGTGTCGTTTTGTAACGAGGCTTGAATGACCAACTTATGCTCGCTCTCTTGACCTGACTCATATGCAACTGTCTGCCCGTCTGCATCTATCCACTGATAATGCCTGGTGTTGAGTTTTGGCCTGATGTCAAAAAGCTTCTTTTGAGTATCAGGGTTGAAGAGTTGAACATCATCCGCTGTTTTGTCCGCATTGATCATCGCTTTGAATCCAGGACTTTGTGGTGGCGTTTCACAAACGTCGACTTGGATATTGCCTAGTGCCTTAGGCGATGGAGCGGTAAGGTAACAGGCCAGTGTATCATGCCGACGTTGCAACATGAGGAGCGAATTCACAAGGTAGTAGAGGTCATGAGTGCGATGCCGTTTTCTTGAACTTTTGCCATCGGGCTGGCTTATTTCGACTACCTCGACCTGCTCAAAAATGATGCTACAATGCTTTTGAACATTGCAGGTTATGTTGCGGCTAAGTTGGTACAGAGGTATTGTTGGCGCATCTTCTGAAGTTATTCGCTGTCCATCGAATACCAGAGTGGTTGGGATCGAAAGCTTCTGAGCATGGGACGGCAGCTGATCTTGAGTGGTTGAGTCGGGGCCCATCGTGGATGTCAGTGGCGAAATGCGGATAAAGTCGAAGTTTGGTGATGAATTTGCTTCATTGGTTATTGACTCACTTTGGGGTGGCTCCACGTGACGCCGAGTGACAGTGGAGTTTGTACACGAATTCACCCGGAAAGAATATTCATTTACTTTTCCTGCTGTCGCAATTTACTGGAAGAAATAAAGGAGACTTCTATCGTTTAGAGGGGTTCATGGCTATTTAAAGTTGCTGTTGTCCTAATGAAACCTCTTCCCAAACAGTCTTGAACTTGTCTAACAACCTGGCATCAGGTGCAAATACTCCTGTCAGCGTTTCCATCGCAATATCTGGTCCTCCAATTCGCATAGAGCTTACTACCTCTCGTAATCTGATAACATACCAAGATCGAACCTCACTCGCGGGTCCCGCGGCAGCTGCGCCGACGAACAATTGCCAAACCAAGAGCTGCATCGAGGAGCAGAGTCTCATATGAGGTTGAAGCAGCGCATACTTCAAGTTTTCAGCTTTTATCTCTAGAGACCTTGGCTTCTCGATTGGCCATAGAAGAGAAAGAAATAGCTGCAGAGAGTCATGTAAAGAGCGGATGTAATGTTCTTGGCTCCCCAACAGAGTATCCACTTTCAGTTGTAGGCGTTGAGTCTCATACCTAATAATAGCTGCTATAGCTTGTTTTGGAGTAGTCGACGCGTGATAGTTATCTATCAACTGACGTAGCTCGTTGGCATCTTGTCGAATCAATGCGACATCCATCTGCTCGGGGTCACCTTCATTACGCAGGGCGTTGATGAGAGGCTGATTGGAATAGCTGGCAGACAAGATTGTATGCCCTATTGAATCACTGCAAAATGTTAAAACAAGTCTATTTATTGGAGTTCCAGATGCAGGTGAACTTACTAAAGGATGAAATCGCCGAACCATGACGGGATGGCTGTATTCCCTAATGAACGCCTGACTTTGATCATCTGGGCTAAGCCTTGTATATGAACGTCTCTAGCTTTGGCATCACTCTCAAGAAGCTACAAAACGGCGTGTTAGAGGTTATTTTAAAGAGAAAATGTTGGCACTTACCTCTGCAAAGGTCAAGGTGAAGACAGCACTGAGCACGCCGTCCGTCAGTTCCAAAGGCGTGCCGAGTCGTTGATTGATAAGTTTGATAGCCCTACCCTTCCGCACCGATGCTTCATGTATACATTGAGTGCTCTGGAGCCTTGGAGAATGTCTTATTGCTATGGCCATGGACGCTTCGACTAGTGCCGGCTCGGAGTGCAAAAGGGAGATCCAGTCTGCTTCTCTATTGGACCCGGGTGTGCCAAGACCGGCTGGGAAAATAAGCGCGCGGTATTCGTATAGTACTGAGAACTTGTCAGCTGCGGCTTAAAGATCGGTGAGGATGATGGCTTACAATATTCGACAGGGGAATATATTGGATCGACTATGCGAATGAACAACCTGTCAGATGCCGGTTTCAGCGCATGCCACGATTGCGACTCGTCTGATGTGACCACAGCAGAAAATGCATTTGCTGATTGGAAGATATTCCTTTTCTTCTTTTCCTTGGCTAGTTGTTGTCTCCGCTTGGCAAAATTCGTCTTGGTGATATGACCTCGCATCTGTTTGGCCTCTTTTGGCCCTAGGCTGGGGCTATTGCTGACATTGACAAATGTAAATGACGGAGCCATGCTTTTGTATGCCGTATGCTAACAAGGAGTAGTTGGGTGTTTTTGCTTGTCAGGCTCGAGGTATGAAAGAGGAAAATGAAATAAAATGGTCTAGATACGAGATGGCTTACGAAGATGGGTTGAGCGGGACGAGTGTGATCAGGATCAAGCCATGGACCCAGTTTATACCGAATTAGGAAAATGAGATTGATTGGCAGACCAGGATCCTGTCGTCCATATCGGACCGGGGAGATCGAACTAACTTGAATGGGAAAACAAGCTCATTGTTTTACGCGCTCTCGCGAGTGTGATTGATAATCCAAAACTCATAGTGAAGGTATCGCGAAAGCCTCAATCTGTCCTGAATAGGAAAATGAGTTTGCGCTGGCCCATGAAATATGTAACCCGTAAGGCTCCTCATGGCGTGTATGACAGGATATAAGAGAGACTGGATTCTTCCTCAAACGATGTGCAATTCTATCATCACAGTTCAAACTACTCACTTCGACACACAAAGCCCAAAAGGTATGCTTTTCAGGTGGAAAATTTGGAAAATACTAAGAAGAAATAGCACCAAACAGCCCAACATCAACATGTCTCGCTTCACTCCTCACCTCGCTGGCACTCACGCCCTCATCACTGGCGGTACCAAAGGCATTGGCAGAGTCATCGTTGAAACCCTCCTGAGTGAAGGCGTCAATGTCTCTTATTGCTCTCGCAATGCCCGGGGCGATGAATTCGCAAGCTTCAAGGATGCTACTAGTGGAGCACGAGCTGTTGGAACTAGCGTCGACATTTCTAACGCTGCTTCGGTTCAGGGCTGGGTTGAAGCCTCAGCCAAGGAGTTTGGAAGAATTGACCTTGTTGTCGCAAATGGTAATTGCGTTCCATTTAACAGCGTATTATCACTCCGCTAACAGTACTATAGCGTGCCCCAAGCTTGTTAGCCCCAGCATGGAGGATTGGGAAAAGAGCTTTCAGGTCGACGTTCTTGGTCTCATTGCCCTCATCAACGCTTCGGAGCCCCACTTGGAGAAGCGAAATGGTGAAGGCTCCATCATCGTCATCAGCTCACTTGCTGGTTTTGAAGCGAGGCACCCAGCGGTCCGCGGCCCATACACCACCCTGAAGCGTGCTCAGGCTGTTCTGGCCAAGGACTTTGGACGATACCTTGGACCCAAGGGTATAAGGATCAACTCCATCGTACCAGGCACTATTGATTCTCCCCCCACTACCAAGCCGGATGGAACCGTCGAGTTGAGCACGTTCCAGCAGGTCATGCAGGCCCAACCTGAGTTTCTCAACGGTCTCCTTGCATTCATCCCCCTCGGCAAGGTTGGACAGGCACAGGATGTTGCTAACGCTGTCGTGTTCCTTGGAAGCAGCCTTGGCAAGTATGTCAACGGAGTCAACCTGTTTATCGATGGTGGAATGTCTACTACTCTGTAAAAGTATAGCCTGGAAGACCACGGAGCAATTGCATTCATATGAACAAGTCTTGGAAGATAGGGACTTGGTGATAACTGAGACGATCTTCTATACTCTATTCTATTGTCTATACTCTATAAACAGTTTCTATACGCTTAAACCGATTTGTGACTAATTACTGACTGAGATAAGAGAAACATGAAACTTCCTTCTCGCTCCTTTTGTTGATTCTTCATAAAGTGCTAGACAGCCGCGGCTGCCGCGTCATCGGTTGAGTTCCTTTCTGTCCTTTCTCTCCAAATAACAATGACAATGAAGCCTACAGCGAGAGAGCAGATCAAAGCCAGAATAGACATCCACCATCCAAAGCCAATACTTGAAGTGGCGATCGGCGACACAACAGTTCCAATGGCGGCGAGAATGTTGCGGACCAAATTGAGATCAGCGACGACTGAGGCACCAACTCCTGGCTTAATATCAACAAGGAAAGGCATAACAGTAGCCGTCACAAGCATGAGCCCCAACCCGAACAAGAAGGCTCCAACAAGAGGCGCGATCCAGAACACCTTGTGCTCGATCAACCAGCCGTAGATGATAAGTCCTGCAGGGATGAAGCCGACTCCGTACCATACTGTCTTGATCCTCTCGATGGGACGGATCGCTCCGTCGTGGGTAGCTTGATACTGGCGCAACTTTGCATCGCTCAGTTTACCTCCGACGACACTTCCAATTGCATATCCGAGACAGTTACTGATATAGCAAAGACCGATCTCGATGGCTGAAAAGTTGTAAGGCGGTGCAGAGTATGCGTATGGAAGTGTCGTGTTGAAGCAGTAGAGACTGGCGAAGCAAATGCTCACGTATGCGATAGTGAGAGCAATGGAAGGTACCATGAGGAACTTGAGCTTAGGAAGCGGTGCCAGAGCATCGCGCTTGATGGACTGGTACCAAGGCTTAGGCTGCTCAGTGGTGGACTTGACAAGTGTCTCAGGTAACACCATCAAGGTGAGCATGGCAGCGACGAATGTGAAAATAGCCATGAAGTACAGATTCGCACGCCAGCCAAGCCAAACTTGCAAAGCACCGCCAATGATGGGTGCAACCAAAGGACCAATTAGTGTTCCCAGGTAAAACCAGCCCAATGCTGATCCACGCTCAGTCGAGATATAGACGTCGCTGATAACGCCAGCACCCACGCTTTGAGCAGATGAACAACCCATAGCCTCGATGAGCCGAAACACGATAATGAGAGGTAGCGAGTTGGAAACTGCGCAAACAATCACAGCAACCGTGGAGATGAGAAAGCTCAAGACTAGGACAGGCCGGCGACCATATTGCTGGCTCAGAGTACTCCACCATAGCGGAGCGATAGCGAGTCCAAGGAGGAAGACAGTAGTAGTGAGGGCGACTTTTGTCTCGGTGGTTTGGAAGTAGTCGACAAGAGTTGTGAAGGATGGGAAGAGAATGCAGGAAGCAAAAGGTGCTGTGAATGCAGACAAAGTAGTTATAGCGACAATGGCGTGCTTTTGCCAGAGAGAATGAGTGGTTGGATCTTCTCGTCGAGGTATAAGACAGAATCTATCAAACCATGTTTGATAGACTTTTGTGGACTTTTCATTGGAGGCGGTTTCCGACATCTTTTCTGGTTGATGTATACGTTTGAAGGAAGCTGAAATTGGGGTTGAATAAGTTTAACGTCGGGCGTGTAGTTATTGAAGGTGAGTTTCAATGCTTGATGTGATGTGGTTTTCTGAAGAATGTAGTTCGAAGTGATGTCAACGTCCATACTTATTTATAAATTGAAGATCCTGGCAGCAAAGACGGTCTTGTCGTTGATGATGCCATTTCGGGAATTTGAGACTTCCAAGATAATCCCGATATTCTCGCCCCGGAATTGTCATGGACCAATGACAGTCACAGCTGGCGGATAATTCGGCCTGTAAGACACTCAAACAAGCGCTAAATCCTGACAAACGCACAGTAAGCATGCAGCTGGCATGCTAAAACTTGGTCGGCCCAGCTAAAAGTTGCAGGACTTTCTTATCGGGATTTTCTTCCAGGTTTAATAAACCCAGGCAACTCCCGATATCCCGATGTAAGAAACTCTCGCAATTGACTCTTCCAAAATGAACAGAAGTTGTGTCAGCTGCGCTACATCCAAGGTCCGATGCGATCTTGACAAGAATGGTTTTCCTTGCTCGCGATGCCAGCAGAAGAATTCACCATGCGTCAAAGCTGGGCGGAAGAAACGTACGAGAAAAACGACACCAAGCACCAACAGCTCAAATCCATCACCGCAAACCATATCTCAATACACGGCTCCAGAGCCGTCGTATGAACAAAATGTCGATCTTTCTTTCTTCGATACATCATCTTTTGGTGAAATTGACTTCCTGTCGCAACTTGTTGATATTGAAAGCATGGTTGACATGAGCGATTGGACATGGAGTCCTAGCGAAACGACCGCGACATTTGGCGACAGTAATAACCTGTCAAATAACGATCAATGGCAGGTTATCACGGCAAGTGATGGATTCATTTGCCCTGATAACTTCCGCCTCCCAGCCGACTATGTTCTTGAGCTCGACGGTCCGGAGACCATTCCTGTGCATCGTCTTGAGACACTGGCGAGGCTGTTCTTCTCTCATTTCCATCCTTCCCTTCCTCTACTACATATTCCAACATTTTGTCTCGCTTCGTCACCCTCTGTACTTATTCGTGCGATTTGTTTCATCGGTGCTGGTTTTGACAAGGATCCTTCTTCTACATTCGCAGCCAAGCTGCTATATGGCTCCCTCCCATCACAACTGGCCAAGTCCTGTCTCCGCTCGGATGGAGGCGGGCCTACCTTTCAGGAACTACAAGCCTTGGTTCTTCTGCAATTTGCTACAATGGCCAATGGCGGAAGTGCCGAAAGAGCTGCGTCACGACTCATACATCCTCTACTGGTTGCAGCAATACAACACGAGGGCCTTCTCAAGATACATGGGGAGTGCACCAAAGCGACTCGAAATGCACACTTCTGGACGTCGTGGATACAGAAAGAGTCGAATAAGAGGGTTCTATGGGGCGTCTATGCTGTTGACTGCTACCAGTCGATACTTTGTGGCAGCAAACCCCTGCTTTCCCCGACAGACACAAGGGCATCGTTTCCGTGTGACGAAGCCAGTTGGACAGCTTTCTCTGCGTCACTGTGGGCTGCACTGCCAGCTCAAGATCCTTCTAGCTGTTTCCTGTCCTCCGTTAAAGGCCTCATGATAGGCCATGCTCCTGCTGAGACAAATTTGACTCCCTTCGGGATGAATCTTCTGATCTTGGCTGTCAACTCGCTGTTGCTCGAAGCCCAAACTTCAGTATTACCAGTGGATACTTCAGCTCTGGACTTGGCATTACAAACTTGGTATGCGTCTTGGCAACATTTTCAAGCACAGTCCCAGAGTGTTAGTGCCAGAACGCCGAGTTCTATCCTTATCACGAATAGTTTGTCTTTGTATCGTTTAGGAGTCCACTTTCTCAGAGATGGACGACCTGTACTGGATGAAAACGCTTATCTGGAAAGGTCTGCTGACACGCGCAACCCCCTCATTATCAAAGAACAAGTGTATCAAGATGAAATGATGCGATGCGTAAAGAGAATTCTAAATGAGTTTAAGGAAGCATAATTCCAGAGTTTTAGACTTGAATAGAGCGATACGAAAACATAAGATCCTGACATCAAGGCCCCCACGATCAAGCAGCCTTACTATAGAATAAGACCCGAGCTAACAGCTTTGTTCTCACACCCGTTCTTCCCAGCCTTACTTCATACGGCCGTGTGCAATTTTTTTCATGCCTCATAAGTCAGTGGGAAGATGAGCAAACTGCAGCTTTGGGTCATAGGAGGATCTCAACTTATACAAGGCATATGATAGATGACAATTAAAGCAGCTTAAAGCAACTAATATACAGAAAAATACTATATTTTTGAGTCGAATTGAAATTCTTCTCTAAAATTCTTCTAACTAACTGACGCTGCGTCTACCTCAAGTGTAGAAACCAGCTTCCATGACCTAGACGCCACCGAGGTCCGCTACCAGATCTGTTATAGGCGGCCTTGAGATTTCCCCAACAGGGCGGGATATGAAGACATCTGCACATAAATAGCCCATGTCCTCAAGGCCAGTTGGATCCAGTCCACGCGCAGCTACATGTGCGACAGCGTCACTCTGTTCCTTGGCAGAGGCGAAGCGGCGCTGACGAAGCACGACGCCCGGAAGCCTCTCCGTCACAAGCCCATACACCCTCAATGCAGCCGCGATCTCGTCGTAGGAGGAGGTCCGAATCACAGTGCTAGCGACCCAGAGGTTGCTTGATCTACCGACTGCAGCCATGATGCGGGCGAAGGTACGAGAGCTCACGTAGCTAGTGCCGCCCGTGCAGATGACGAGACTCACGTCTTGCAGCGCCCTGGAAAGATCCGGAGAAGGATCTTGGACCTCTAGATTCTCTACCCACCTAGCGTCGAGTAAGCCTGCATCTAAGGCGTAACAAACAGCCTGGTCTGCCTTGTCAAGTCCCAATACGACGGGTTTGGAGGACCGTTCCAGACTGGCAA
>JACYFE010005260.1:0-21364 GCA_014764975.2 Fusarium sp. DS 682
GGAAGGACAGTGGAGGTTGGGTTCGCAAATTGGTGGTAACCACATACAGTTAGAAACTGCGGGCCCATGCAGTAGCTTGGACCCACAGGCGCTACCCAATTTCATGAATTCCTACGGTAGTGATAAACTCGGTTCATCGATAGTTTCCGTCATGACGCCACTTCAGCTCCAAGCCATGACCCGCAAGGCGCAGAGCGTTGGCACATGTCATGGCTGGGCCCATATAGAGTTGTGGCTATCCGTTAGACACAAACCTTGTCGGAGTGCCCAGACTTGCCAAGCCGCATGCTCGTCAGACCCAAGAAAATGGGTCTCGGCAGCGCCGTCATTTTCGCCAACACTAAATCTTGGGCCTGATCTGTTGCAACGCCAAGATTTCGGTTGAATCGGATTGCCATGTCTTGGTGAAATGATGTTATAGTCTTGGAAGCCCTCCATGACCGGCTGCAGCCTGCACATCAGAGTACCTTCAGTGCTAGAGGGAAAATATCCAGGGCAATGAGATCCAACCCCATTGCTACTTTCAATGATCTCATGTCGGTCTTTATTATACTGGTTTTAACATTTCTATGCAATAATGAAACTATTTTTATTACTGCTATTTGATTTCGCTACAAATCAGATCAGCTCTTGCTGGTTAACCGTAGATCGATTTGATAGGCGTTAACCGCGACGGTTAAATAATTCGTCAAAAATTTTTATCGACTCTTCAATATGACCTAATGTTTCGGCAGGATGATTTCCTTGATTCCAGCCTTGGGTGTTGATAGCAAGTGAAACGCCTTCGCTTCAGGAGACAAAGGAATTGCGACATGTAGTGATGTTTGCATAAAGCCTCCAATATCAACTTCTGCGCCGCAATCCAATAAGAGTTCCACGACGCGATGCGATTGCTTCGTAACCGGTGAACGAAGCGGGGTCTGGTCTGCAAGTGCTCAGTGTGAATTAATCTCTCTTTTTCGTCTTATTCTCAACAGCTTATTCCTTGCAGAAGCCAAGCATTTGCCAAAAAGTAGAGAGTTTGTTCATAAGCGACGTAGAGGATTGATACATCGTGGCATAAATTGCGTTCGTCGTCTTCATACATCGCGCTTTGCCACCGGAATGCCACCACCAATTATCTCGAGGTGTTGACTTTTGAGAAAAGAAAGACTCGTAATTCTCCAGTATTGCTTCAACGCTGTCTCCTAGCTCGCGGGAATGATAGCTCCACGTGTGAATAGCATACAAGACGAGGGGACTCTTGTCGAACGTAGCAATTTTATCAAGGCCCTCTCCAAAGAGCGACATGAGCCGATCGAGGATTAGCGTATGCCCTTTGTAGCTATCGAAAGCCGGAAACCCTGAGGAATCATTCCCAGGTCTGATGAGAAGAGAATACTTTGTGCTTCGATGAACAGGCGTAACGATGAGTAAGCTTAACAAACTGCCGTGGCTATCAACGATGGAAGACTTGGAGCCATCCGGGGATAAGGTTTCCGATGGCGCATACACAATCATCTTGGAGTTTGATTGCGGTTCGGAAATAGTTTTCAACTTGAAGAGAAGGGTTTTCAAAGACATCTCGTCAAATTCATCAAGAACACAATACATATCGGTGTTCTCCAGTGAAATAATCATATTGGTAAGAATACTCCAGCGTGTTTCGGGTGATTGGGAGCTGAAAAGAGTGTCGCAATGTGTCTTCCAAGCAGGAAGTAGGTATGAAAGTAAATGCGGATGCTTTTGAATTAACTGGCTTATTAGCTTACGGAGGATGTTAATAGCGCTGTGGTGAGATTGAGTCTTGTTATGATAAAAGAACCATATGACAGTGTCGTTGATTTTTGTTGTCTCCGGGATTTTCGAGAGAAAAACTGAGATCATGGTCTTGCCTTTTCCAAGAGGTCCAGAGATCCAAAGAAGCCCGTTCTGTGCTCCATTCTCGAAATTCCTTCGTCTTTGGTATCCATTCGAATGTTCCCGGTGTCTTGAATCCTTTGGTGGTAACAAGGCCTGCTATCGGAGAGTATCTGTGACAAATAAGGCTTGCATGCACTCATCTTTGTCTGTGCCAGGCTGAAAGGATAGTTTCATTCCCTCAAACAGTGAAGTTACATGAGTTGGACCCTCGATTGTTTGGTCCCTGCATTAAAAACAGAATTACTTCCTTACGTATATGCAAGAACTCACAAGTAGATGACGCCCAATTGAATATCCCGGGTTAATTTTAGCTACTCAAGTTGCCCAAATAGGCTCCTAATTTCTTCTTCTTCCGAGAGCGTCACAGCCACTCTCCAAGACTTATAGCCAAACTTGTCTATTTCAGAGAACTCTATATTTTTGAAGATCTCCAAGAGCGAGTTTCTAGCAGGTATACACTGCGTAATGGTGAATTTCAAATCCTCCACCTGGAAAACAGGTATGTTTTGAATTCTATTAATAATTTGTTGGAGGTTAAAGATCTCATTATTCTATACTTTGAGCTCTTCAGGTGCGTCTTTAAACTTGCCCAAGACTTTCTTACGTAGTTGATAGATCTTGGTGCTTTCTTCGACGAATTGGCCTGCTGCGGCAACGAGGCCAACGACTTCGGCCATGTTTATAGCGCCTCGAAGCGAATGGCTCGTTGTGGTGAGGCGGAAGGGCAGTGGAATAGGTCTCAGATATGAAACAACCTGTCATGTTTCTTTCAGTTGATAAATAACACCATCTGCTTCATATCTTGGTAGTCTACCACGAAACCCAGGACGCCAGCGGCTGGGCTTGGCTAGCCAGCACCGCTGCTCTTGCTCAGGCTTCAATCACCCTTGCTCAGCGAGCATCACGTTAGATTAAGTTAACCTCGCCTATCCCTCTAACGGACTAAATGCTAACCTATCACATCTTAAAAACACGACTTTTCTTTCCGACCTTCGCCATGTTCAAGATAAACGAGGAGGGCCGAAACTTTCGAACAAAAAACGCCACCATAGAAGAGCCCAACCTAAGGCGGTTGCTTGACTTGGGTCCCTTGGGTCTCGGCAGGGCGTCGAGCAGGAACCCGAAACCACCTCGCATGAACAATGGACGCCATACACGCATCTGTCACTGCTGAAATACAGCAATTGGTGTTGAGGGACTCCCATCTTTCGTGAGGCCCCATTTTCTAGCCCGTGGAACATGTATCTGACGCACCTAAACGAGATAACAAGTATACGTCACAACACCCATTTTTAAAGGTTTCAAATTAGCCTCAGCTCTGCGCTGACCTACCACCTAGCGTGACCTTCACAGTCTGTAGCCTACTCGCGTCCACCTCAGGCAACTCTTCCTCACCATTTTCCACTGGTGCGGGCAGGAATCCAACTGCCACTAGATACGCAAGGTATACGCCTATGGTGCGTATATTAACAGCGAGCGGCTTCTCGGGCGCGTCTGAGTTTGCTCTCTTGTCGTACAGTTCTAGAGCGGCTGTAGCTTGTGAATCGTCCATCTCCGGGGCGATGGTATTGGCAGGCAGGTCCCCCGTGACAAAGTGGAATAATGGGAGCAAGGCATGCTCCTCGTTAGCCTCGTCCTCTACATATCTGACAACCTTGGTGCGCCAGTCCTGATACGGTACGAGAGGCGTATGGTATCCGTAGTGCTCCAGAGCGCCAATCCACTCGTTGAGCTTCAGTCGCGGATGGCTGGTGACCTGGGCTACGCTGAGAGACTGCCCGGTCACGGTAGGAAGTAGCAACCCTGCGGCAACAACGACGCGGCTGACCTGCGAGACGGGTACTGCGTTGAGCGTGTTGGAGATGTCTGGGCGCGCGCCGACCTGCAGGCAGCCTTTCCATAACCGTACCAGGAAGTCGTCGGTGACGGAGATGCCAGACGTCGGATCTCCAGTGACATACCCAGGTCGAACTATGGCTCCCGTAAGCCCTCTGGCCCCAGCGTTGCGAACGATGAATTCGCTGGCCCACTTGGACTGCCCATAGCCTGTCGAGAGGCCCTTGCGGCTGCCTTGAAGGTCATCCGTCTCCAGCACACCGGTCTCGACGTCTCGTGATAGCTGTACGTAATGGTCGGTGTCTAGAGTCGATGTAGAGCTGACAAAGCACAGTCGCTTAGGCTTCCCCTCGGCGCACAGCCGGATGCAGTCTAGAGTACTAAGCACATTGGTGGCCCTCATGCTTGAGTATGGCAGCATCCAGTTCACGTGAGCCCCATTGTGAATAATGAGGTCTAAAGAGTCAGAGAGGCGATTCCAGGTGTCTTGGGAGACGCCGAGGGACGGCTTGGAGATGTCACCCACCACCGTCTCAATCCTGGACGACCACTCTGGAGACCAGAGGCCGTAAGCCGCTGCCGTGGATTTTACGCGTGCGAGACCTGCTTCTGCATCCTCCGCGCGGACGTGCACAATGACGCGTGCCTTTGCAGGGCCCTCGAGAAGCTCACGTAGAATATAGGACCCGAGGAAGCCTGTGGCGCCGGTCAAGAGTACAGTAGGTGGCGTCCCTGTGTAGTCCCAATCTACCAGAGCCTGTGGGATGCGGTCTGGGAGCTGAGACAGCAGCTCCTGGGCGTCAGCCGCGTACGACTGATCCTCAGAATCTCCATCCCCAGGAAGAGGCATAGCGTCTAGTCGCAGACCAATAGGATCCAGGGCTCTGTCAATCTCCAAGGCTAGGGCAGAGAGAGTCTGGGACCGAAATAGGACGCTAACTGGCAGGTCGATGTCCTTCCATTCGCTCCTGAGGCGGAAGAACATTTGCTGTGCGAGGACAGAGTGCCCACCCTCTTCAAAGAAGTTAGACTCCGGGACGAACATTCGCGCGGAGCGATTAGGGAGAACCGAAGCCCACACTGCTGCCAGTCTCTTCTGTGTTTCTGTCATATTGGCAATGACTGACGAGGCCCTCCGTTTGGCCGCCGAGAGAAGATCTACTGGGTCGGGAAAAGGGAGTGCCGGCTTGTCGATCTTGCCATTCGGATTCAGTGGCATCCGGGCCAGGGGTATGAAAATGCTGGGGACGGCGTAGCTGGGAACCTTGCCTGCCAGAAACTTCTTGCAGTCGTCAGACAACAGCTTGAAACGCCTGAGCATGCCGGCCATCGTTTCGGTCGCAATCTCTTCCTCGATAACTTCTGGATCGTCTTGCAATTGGAGGTGCTGGAACCACGACCTTGTTTCGGGGACAAAGTACGTAACCAGAGTATGCTCCTCATTCCTATCTCTTCGTATTACCGTAAGGTTGTCCCGTACGTATGGGTGCTGGGCCAAGATGACGTCGATTTCGCTTAGTTCTATCCGAAAACCTCGGATCTTCACTTGCGTATCTATTCGACCTGTACACTCGATACTCCCATCCTCGCGCATCCGGCCCAGATCACCAGTCCGATATAAACGATCTCGCGGCCCCTTATAGTGACTGACAGAAGCGTCTTGGGGCTCAGACTCTCGAATCCACTTGGCAGGATCGATAAACCAGTTAGGCACAAACTTGGACCGGTTTAGTCCCATTGTTCTCTCGTCGTCTCCTCGGTAACCTTCCGCAAGACCAGCTGCACGGATGAATAGTTCACCAGTCTCACCAACGTCGCACAGTCTGTTCCGATCTTGACGATCTACAACCAGCAGCTGAACATTCAACATACCCTGACCAACTGGGATGATGTCTGGCAACGAGTCAAGGAAATCAGGGTCCTCAGCTTTGCTGGGAACCTCGAAGAAGGAGACTGCACGCTGTGACTCCGTTGATCCAAAGAGATTTATCACTCTTGTATTAGGTGCGAGATCGTACAGCTTTCTGCAGTCCTTCTTGGTCAAGAGGTCGCCAACGAAGAAGGCCCTTCGAAGTGCGGGGAACAGGGTCGTAGCACCGCCGACGAGAATCTGGCCGAGGGCCGGAGTGAGGTGAGTCACTGTAGCCTTGTGCCTATTCATCCACTCGGCCAGCAGCCCGTAGGTAATGACTTCAACCGGGGGACAGACGATCGTAGCACCCAAGTAGAGTGGCGTAAAAATGTCTCGCTGAATTGGATCATGTGCAATGCCGGAGAGCATTGTGAATCTGTCCGTCTCCGAAAGGCCAAACCTCTCTGCCATCCACGGCGTGTAGTAGGTCAGAGAGTAATGGCGTCCTTGCACGCCTTTCGGGGTTCCTTCACTGCCTGAGGTAAACGAGAGTGTTGGTATAGAATCGGGGCCAATAGAGACATCAGGATTGTGCTCTTTGAGAGGTACCTGGGCGGCGAGACAGTCTTGACCCTTGACTGTGCCTCCGGTAAGCTGCCCATCATTTGCGAGGCACAGCGCCGGGACGGTGGCCTTAACGTCCAGATCGGTACTAATGTAGTCGCTGACAAGACTGGGAAGATGGCCGAACTCATCAATAGCTCGTTGGATGCAAATGAGAAACTGGGGTTGCGAAACACCCAGCAGAACCTTTTGGCGCTCTGCAGGGTACTGTGGATCGAGGACACTGACGGTTGCGCCGGCCTTCAGAGCACCCATGTAGGCAACGACAAGGTCAACGCCTCGGTAGGCATAGATGACGACGACATCGCCCACATTACAGCCATGGGCGATGAGGTGATGTGCTAGCTGGTTCGAGGCCTGGTTGATCTGGCGGTATGTGAAAGTGCGCTCGGGACGCTGTGAGCTCTGGGTCTCAATGACACATTGCTTGTCAGGCACTCGCTCTGCATTGGCTGCGAATATATCATGGATTGCTACAACGTCAATTCAGAAAGTCGTCCAACAATGCTAGTCGTGCCAGCTCACCTCCACGGAATCCGCCCCAATCCAAGTCACAAGTGGGATCGGGAATCAAGGAGTTATGCGGCATATTGAGGGAAGCCAGTCGGTCTTGGATTCCTATACAAATGGTTCGAAAGGACTGGTTGGTTGGTTATAGCCAAAGATATACCGTAGAATCTCGAAATATTGGGTCGGTTTTTGAGTCACCTCCGATGTCGGCTTTTCACGTGACCTAGCCCTTTCCATGTATCTGTCTATTCATTGCAATGGAATGGCACCAAAGTCAAAGCACCGGATAATTAGTCTGACCGTTGCGCGCGGACATTGATTGTGCTGTACCATTATCATCGGCGAGAACACGGAGAACTTCTACATAAGAACCCTGGCACGAAGTGCTAGGCGTGATTATTAGGAGAGATACCAATAGAAATAAGGATAGGGCGCTAGATTGTCAAAAACAGGGTGCTAGGGTTACCGCCCTTAATATAAAAATAAAAAACATTTCCTATCTCCCCCTACGGCGGTTGCAACGTTTGCGAATCAATGTCTGCGCGTCGTCCATCCTTCGTTCCTCGCCAAGGGATGGTCGAGCTAACAGAACGGCCGATTCTATTGGGCGATTGAAGTCGGAATAGAGCAGTATCTACCCTAAAGATTTCTTCTAATCCCGGCCCTTTTGTAAGCCTACATTGCTCAGATCGCGGAAACTAAGCCTTTCCTCCCATAAGAGCGAGTATAGGTATAAATTGCGCTATTTTCGCCCGCTTTGGGGGTTTAGACTAGCTACCTAGGTGATCCAATCATATGTAACACTGTAATTCTCTGGTAAGCTTTCGGGTGGCTGAGGTTTACTGTGCAACAGTTTATCAACCTGTGAGTTCTTGTCAGCCTCAGGGGATCAGAAGACGTAAGATCTTAAATTAAAAGCATAAGAACAAAATAATCAATGAGCTGTCTAAATTTATCTTGAATTATCATAAGTTTACCTAAGCATTTTTATTACTCAGGATCAAGATCTTAAGTTTTTGCCATTCCCTAGTTCCATCAAGTTAGCTTTATCCTCCTGCTAATAACCGTAGGTAGTAAATCCCTTTAAGCTTAAGGTACAGATGCATCTCAAAGGACAATATGATGAAATCAAGCCGAGGCATTCAAAGCGGCTGTTATTCGTGTCACCTCCGTAGATTGGCGGAGCGGGTGCCTTTGTCGAGCAAAATTATCCAATCCAAAGAGTGCCAAGCGTGTCGAAGTGTATCAGCATTCAGCTGCATAGATAAATTTAGAAAAATGCCAGTGATCCTATTACGTGAAAATCTTATTATCCGTGTTGGCACGGAACACATGGTGTATAAGTATCCATGCACCAGACCGCAAGCTGTAGCAATTGGGAGCCAGATACATCCTACCACCTAGCCTTTAAGATGTCTCCTCATATCACTGTTGTGCCTGCATCGACAAAGGTCGGAAAAGAGACAATTCGGTTGCTTCTGGCCTCTCCCGAAAAGCCTACCATCCGTGGCATCTATCGCGACACTTCCAAGGCCCCAGATGAATACGTCAACAACCCAAACTTCAGCGCAGTCAAAGGGGACGTTGCAACTGGTGAGAGCCTTGATTTTAGCAGCTCCGACGCCATTCTCTATGTCCCGCCCCCGACTTATGAGAACATCGACCAAAGCGATTGGGCCATACAAACCGCAAACAATGTCAAGAGCTCCTTGCAAAATGCAGGTGTCAAAGGGCTTGTTCTTCTGTCTGGGCTGGGGTCTCAAAATGACCACGGCATTGTAAGCAATGAAGCCAAGTCGTTATATAGGTACTGACTATCGATGCAGGGCTTGGTTCGCTTGAATCACCACACTGACAGAATTCTCAAAGATTCTGTACCTGAAGTGACTATTCTGCAATCTACTCACTTCCAGGAAGAGTTCGCGTACATGTTTCAGATGCCTTTGGGAGATCCGCCAACGATCTCTTCATGGATTGCCCCAGGCGACTTCAAGGTCCCCATCGTCAGTATCAGAGACGTTGGGGCGACTTGCGCAAAGCATCTGCTCAACAGGTTTGAAGGTTCGAGCTCCCAGGTGCTCAAGGTCTTTGGTCCTCGTCCCTACAGTTCGAGCGATCTGAGAGACATGTTTGAGGAGACCACTGGAACTAAGGTGGAGCTTGGGCTTGCTCAAGGCGAAGACTTGAAGGCTTTTTTCAGGCACTTGTTCCCTGAACACTGTATCCCGGATTTCATGGAGATGATAGAGTCATCACTCCCGGGTGGACTGATTGCGAAGGAATATGAGGTTGACGAGACTACGGTAACTGGCAAGGTTGATATGATGGACATTTTTCGTGAGCTCAGCGAGAAGTATGGTAGTTCGTAGGAAACGGTGTATTGCTTTGAACTTTGACCATTTGAGGACGTTCTTACTTCAAACCAGAATGGTATAGCTGGAATACTTTATGGTTTTACGGCTTCGGGTTCTTGCTCACCTATTTCTCTTATTGCTAGACAATGCATGATTTTTTATAAAGGTTCAGGAAAGTTTAATTTTCTTATGATGCATATTCAATTCTTTAATTAGAACGATACTTCGTATCCAGCGATGCTGTTTCACTGTTACAAATAATTTAAGAAGGTTTGGCCATTATGCGAGGCAACAAACTCTAAAGGGAGCAGATATGTTGGCGACATTCAGTAATAATAGTTCGGTTGAGTGAAGATGGCTTGATTGATCTGATCTAGTATATCGGCAATGAAGCCAGTGATTGTAACTGAGTTGATTGACTGACAATTGGCTTTATATGTCGTGAGCAAATAAGACATCATCATGTCTATCCCTCCTTGCCGATAAACTTTGCGAATCACGCGAAACCCGCGCAACTTGCACCTATTATAGATCACGCGAAAGCTTTTCCAGATCACGCTAGTGACGAGGCGGGGGTCCTCAATTAACAGGCAACGCAGATAAGAGTTAAAATCGGCCCAGAAATGCCGTGATTCATCAACTTACAAAGGTTCCTGATATAAATGGAGATCCTTGCTCCAAATGCAACGGAACTTATGTTTTTCAGTGCGACCATGATGCTGTTGTTAACCTGAAACAGGAAGGTGGCTGGCCATATCTCAAAAACTATATGAGAAGCTTAATCCCCGCGTTTATTATTAACTTTACCAGAACAACATTCTTTTTATCGTATCGCCATAAATATGTGGTTTGCTGGCTGCGCTTCTGCCGCCCTCTTGGCGCTCTCCGCCGCCGGAGGAAGCGCGTACAGTATTCCCGCCCTCTCCGCTCGCGCCGCCTCAGACTCTGGATCCATAAAAGTTCACAACATCTCGGTTCCCGTCGATCATTTCCATAACGAGACCAAGTATGAGCCTCATTCCGATAAGAAGTTTCCCTTGAGATATTGGTTCGACGCGCAGCATTATCGCGAGGGCGGCCCCGTCATTATTCTCGCTTCTGGTGAGACATCGGGAGAGGACAGAGTTAAGTTCCTCAAACATGGGATTGTGAAGATGCTGGCCAACGCGACTGGCGGTGTTGGAGTCATTCTCGAGCATCGGTACTATGGCACCAGTTTTCCTGTTCCGGATCTCAAGGCGAAGAATATGCGTTTCTTGTCGACTGAGCAGGCGCTCGCTGATACAGCGTACTTTGCTGAGAATGTCAAATTCCCGGGACTGGAGAAGCACAATTTGACCGCCTCCAACACGCCTTACATCATCTACGGTGGATCCTACGCTGGTGCCTTTGCTGCTTTTGCCAGAAAGATTTACCCTGATGTCTTTTGGGGCGGCATCTCTTCTTCTGGTGTCACAGAGGCTATCGTTGACTACTGGGAGTATTATGAGGCCGCGCGTCTCTTCGCACCCGGTGACTGCGCCAAGGTGACACAAAAGCTCACCCAAGTCGCCGACAAGATTCTCATGGGTGACGACGAGGAAGAGAAGAAACAATTCAAGACTGCGTTCGGTCTCCTCGGACTTCGCGACGATGACTTTGCCAACACCATTGCTAGAGGTATTGGAGGCTTGCAAGGCAACAACTGGGATCCTGCAGAGGACGCAACTGACTTCGGCATCTACTGCGGTAGTGTTTCGTCTGATTCTCTTCTCTACCCAAGCACCCGGTCTCTCGCTCCCTATGTTAAGAAGTGGCTCTCAGCTCATGCAGACAAGAAGGATGTCAAGTATCTGACGACCCGTTTCCTCAACTATATCGGCTACGTGAGATTAAACATCGTCGTGGCTAGCTGCCAACAAGATCAGGATGTGAATGACTGCTTCTCAATTCGCCGTCTGTATAGCGACACTTCACTTAACCCGTCATCATCTGGACGTCAGTGGACCTACCAGACATGCACACAATGGGGATACTGGCAGACCGGCTCTGGAGTGCCTAAGGATCAACTCCCTCTGGTCTCACGCCTCGTGGACGTCGAATTCAATACCATTCCCTGCCGAGAAGAGTTCAACATCACCGCCGACCCTGACGTCGAATCCGTCAACAAGCTCGGCGGCTGGAACTTTAGCTACCCCCGCGTGGCCTTCATCGATGGTGAATACGATCCTTGGAGAGCCGCTACACCTCACAAAATTGGTCTCCCTCCCAGAAAGAATACTGCTAGTGAACCATCCATGTTGATCCCGTATGGTGTTCATCATTGGGATGAGAATGGTCTGGATCCTAATGCTACTGAGATTGGACTGCCTCCTCCTGCTGTTGCTAAGGCTCAACAGTTTATTATTGACTTTACTAAGGGTTGGTTGGAGGAGTATGAGAAGGAGAAAGGGAAGCATGCGAATGACCTTTGAGTTGCTCAGACTTTAATGTTCTCTGTACATAGTTAAAAGCATACTTTCGATTACAGATTCTACGTAATCCTAGCAACAATCCATCATCTTCAAACTGTTCTGTACTTTACTACAGGGACTGCTGAGGGACCCGGAATTCAGGCTGAGGCGAGCCGAGGTTAGCCATAGTGTTACACTCCAAAGTGTATGAAGGGGGCCCAAAGAGGAGGGCTCATCTCGCCGTCCTCAGCCCATCCAATATTCCTGGCCTTGTCCCCTCTCAGGTTGAACCCTTTGCCATTTTGTTCACAAACCCACACATCACGCAGTTTTCTACTAGCAAATGCCAACCCTTGACTGACAGACTCGTCCTCCAACCCATTCTCCCTAATAAATTCATAAAAGAGTCTCGCCATCGATACGCACAACTCATCATCAACCTCCCAAAGCGTCCCTACAACGTTCTGAAAGCCCGCTAGTTGAAAAGCACTGATTAGATGAATACTTTCGTCAATAGCGGCATTTTGTTGAACCTGTCCTGTCCGCAAGCTGATAGATAAGCCAGAAATTTCTGAGCTCCGAGGCTCATGTCCATTACGCTTTCAACTGTGAACGGCTTCTCTTTCCAGTCCTTCAGGAGCAGAAGACTTTCCAGTGGACTGCTAATGTCGGAGTTGCCATGTCCTGAGAAGTGGAAGATTGTTGACGTTTGAACAGCGGTTGAAACCTTGCTGTGTGCGGGGACAGGGCGGACAGATTCCTACTGAATTCCAAATATCTCCCACGACTCTGGTTTCTTCCTCAGCGTGTCTCAATCTTCGTGCCTTGGGTGTATCTTGCATCGCTACAAGGGTTATCTGTGGCTGGTCAGTGAGTTTGGTCTCCTTGGCTCGTTTGTGACCATGCCACATTGCTTTCAACGAGGAACCGTAAGAAGATGTCACTCTATCCAGTGCCGTCAGACCTTTTCGCACATCGAGGTGGTATCCAGCTGCGTGAAGAGGCAATTTCGTCAAAGGCCCTGTAGGAATCCACCATAAGTGAGGCCAAGGTCCGGAGGCTACCGAGCATGCGATGTTCAATTTATCAAGGATTCGTTCCATAAAAGTGACCCACATCCATTCAAGAGTTTCAGGGGTGTCTGGTTTCTTAGCTCTCATTAATAGATCTGATTGTAAAAGTCCTGGCAGATTAAGAGACTCAATTCCGGAACTTTGTATAATGAAAGCATCGCAACTATATGAGCTGATGTTGAAGATCACAACAGGGCCTTTGGATGCCAGGCCTAACATTTCGTCCTCGGAAGGGGGTAGGAGAAGTCTCTCAAAGCCATCTCGCTGGCGAATTTCATCAATAAGTACCGCCATCTGGCGACTGGCTCTATGACGACTGTCTGTTCTAACCTGGTTCCCATCCAACCCGCCCTCGGCCAGCATGTCAGCCTGCCGTTGAGAATTTGCAAGTTTTCGACGCAAGTCCGTCAAAGAATCCGCCAGGTCTGGATGTTTCGATCGGAGCTCACGTAAGTCTGCTCTGAGATCGTACAATGAAACAGTCAAGATACCACGGCCCATCTCAAGAAGATTAATTGATTCACCGACACCTTTGCCGCCAAGCAGAGCAATAGCAGCAGCATCTAGAGCTAGCCCTACTATCTGAGGCAGGATGTGCTCTTTATCTTGGTTGTGTAGAGAATTCAAGAAAAGCAGAGGAGCCAACTCTATTGTTTCTTTGGCGATCTTGTACGCCTCGCCTGTATCTGAGAATACATCTAGACCAGAAAGGAGTAGACGACCAGCGGCTAATCGCTTTGCGATGGGTGAATTCTCGTGTGCTAAAGCAAGGTGCAGATTCTGTTTTGCCTTTCTAAGATCAGACTGCTCGGAGTAGACGTTGTATCTATCCTTGAATAACTTACTGAGATTGATTAACATCTCAGATCGGGTCGGGTGACCCTTTGGAGAAAGCTCTAAGCCCGTTTCCGTCGCCTCGATAGCTTCGTTTAGATCTGGGATCAAACCAATTGTAAGAAACTGATAACGGTGTAGAGCGCCTATATGGTTCCAGCGCCGTGTAATATCTGGATGATCCTCTGATGTAGCGTTGACGGCGTTCCATCCTAGTTCAATAGCCTCATTAAGATCCCCGCGCCTGCGGCAGATCTCATATCTGTCCAGGAGTCACCTCCCAAGTGCGTCGAGTCGCTCAGGTCTATTTATATGATATCCTGGTGCTAATCTGAGTGCCTCTCGGGTCAAGGACATGATTGTTTCTAGATCTATTGGTGATTTATCTCGAGTGTATCTCTTAGAAAGTTGGTCACCAAGCCTACTTAGACGTGTACCCATAGCTTGATCATCCTCAAGAGGTGTCTTGTAAGCCAGCCATGCCATATGCACAGCTTCTTCGAGATCTGCAGAAACTTAGACATGTGAATATCTTGAACTCCAAGCAGGTCGAGTGGCAGGCGTGTACGATGATAACGTGTATGGTCTCATGCCACATGAAAGTGAACAGCTAAACAAGAAGACGCAACTCGGAAGAGCCAAAGTTATTGATGTCTTTGGTCTCGATTCTCTGGTTGAACTTGAACTATTTCCTGGAAAAGGCCCTATACCGGGCTCCGGGGTCTTGTGTTTCTTGGAGGAGCAGGCATTTCCGAAATGGCCGGTTGCAATTCCTCAAGGTCCGGAAGCCAAGGGCCTTCGGCAGGCTGTGCGAAGATCAAGATATATACGTACGCAGGCAGAGGATGCTCAGGAAAGAGCAATGGCACAGTTCTCTCTAGTTGGCAATAACTGGATCTTATCCTCGAAAGGGCTGTCTCCGGAGGGTGAAGTTAAGCTTCTCATGATACCTACAACCCAGGATTATGATGCATTAGTTCAAGCAGCCGACAAGCTTGCCATAGCGCAACATCTGCTCGCCCTTGTTCCTGACGAGGATGAAAGGCTCAATCATGATGTTACTGTCACTATTGCTAAAGTTAATAAAGGCCGGCCCGATGAACTCGTTGCTGTTGACGGATCAGGCGCTGTAGCCGATGGAGATCGCATCTTTTTTTCTCCTCCAAAACAACGGCAGGAAGACACTGTATGCTTCCATTTACAACATCAACGTTCAAGGCCACATCTCCTGCGTACATGCAAAGCAAACCACCAGTATCGAACTTGTTGAGAGTCGATGTAGGGCTATTGGTGCGGGCCAGCTTTACAGTAAAAGATACGACAAATACAGGGAACGCGAGCCGTGGCCCAGTGGTTCCAAGGCTGATGGCATTCCCATCAGCTGGCCAGAAGGTATTTCGAGAGACCAGCCGATTTACGATCGCCTTTTCGTCATCCTGACTGAAGGGATTGTTGATCTTGGACACTTGGTTAGCGATCCACTTCCAGATGATGAGGGAATCCGGAGCACGCATACACAACATCTATCCACTCTCAAGGCCCTTGCCCTTGAGATTGGATCGGGGAAGAAGCGCAATGTCGGATATACCACTGGTAAGCGACAGTACTTTACAATCGTTAATATTCCCCTCCAATTGGAATCACATAAGCCTTCTATTAGTGATTTGGATCTCGTGGAAGATGTGTACGAGTATAAGGGGCTTGAACAATCTTTGCCAGTTGAGCGAGATTCACGAGTGAGTGCCAAAACCGGTCTAGTTATCCCCAGTAGGGGGCTATTACTGGTGTTAGCAACTGGTTGAAGGGGAGGAAGCCACAAGTCTGGGTGATTAATGAATCTAGCGAAGACATACAAGTCATCGTTTCTAAATACCTCCCCAGTCGCAGATTTGCTGGTGGTGGCAGCAACGCATCAGCCACTGGCAGGGGATTTAACGTGGAAACTACGGTTCATTCCATGACACATCCAGTACACTTCTGCTATGAGGAATGATGCTAATTGACTCTCCATACAAGACTTTCGTCAGTCCTGCTTGAAAAAAAGTCATCCCAGCTCGAAAAGAAGACTAACCATCCTACGGAGTATTCCCGCTCTGGACATGAAAAGAAGGCTTCAGCGTAATATCTATCTTGAAGAGGCGGTCTCCTGACTCAGGCTGGGAAATAGAAATTGAGAATGGTCAGGTCCCAATTAGAATGGTTACTACTTATACAGGCGGGCCGAATCTGGATATTGCGAAACATAACGAAGGGGAAGATGGCATGTGAATGGCCAAATCAGGTTAAATCTAATGATACGATATCGAGTAAATAAGATTGAGCTTAGAGCAGTAAGATCCTCCTTCTTTGATGGAGATGAGATGTTCGGCTCATGTTTCTTTGCCAAACCCCTGTGATAGTGATGAGAACTAGCTATTTTATCAGCCTCCATAGGTTATCGTAACATGATTTTCCTGAAAGATTCCTGGTATTACTCCAACAGACCACCGGTAACCATCACCCTCCAGACCGAGAATTTTAGTCCGAAAACTAATCTGAAGCGAATCCTGGTCGATAGCGCTATGATGTTAGTTGGCGGCGAGACTTGGAGATCGAGGGTCAGAAATGGAGACAAGAGCGGTACTGGGCTGCCGCTCAGCCAAAAAGGGGAGGCACAGGGAAGGCAGAGCTGAAGTTAAACTAGTGAGCCAAGATGCTATAAAAGTGGCAGTCTGTGGCAGGCCACTCATCGCTGGAGTTTCGTGTCATTTACCATAGTAGGGACATTTTACTGCAAGACAAGCAAGGCATATCACAGGAACTCAGCACGATCAAGTAAATGATAATCAATGTAATTGAATTATATAGAACTCGAGGTCACATATATATACAGCAGAATACTCAAAGATTCATCCCATTCAGGATAGGCAGGCTTTTGATCCTTGTAAAAACCTTTCATACACAACCACGCTCAGCGGGCTGCTTAGTTCATGAGGTCACGAGCGTGACGGCGGGCCTTCTTGCTGCTGCGCTTGGACTTGCAGCCAGTCTTGGTGGGCTTGGGAGCAGCAGGGGCAGAAGTCTGGACAGGAGTGGAAGGCTCCTGGGCGGCAGGAGAAGTCTCAACAGGGGCAGCAGCGGAGGTACCAGCGACGGGAGCCTCAGTCTTGGAGGGAGTAGCGGGAGCGGCAGAGCCAGAGCCAGAGCCGGAGCCAGAGTCAGAACCGGAATCGTAGTCAGTGGTGGGAGTACCCTGGGACTTCTCAGCGAGCTTGCCCTGGGTGACCTCAACAGCACCCTTGATCAGAGCAGGGCCGGGGATGGGATAGCTGGTAGGGTTGCTGTAGAGGTCGAACTTGATGCCCTTGTCGTCGGGCTTGTACAGCTCAGTTCCAAGGACACCCTCGGGCTGCTCAGTGCCGGAACCCTCGATCTCGAGGTTGAAGCACTGAGGGTAGTTCTGGGCACCGTTCTCCTGGAAACCACCATGGAGAGCAATGATCTCGTGACGGAGGACATAGGCACCGGCCTTGATGTTCTCAGGGATCTGAAGGAGCCAGCCGTTGTCGTTGGCAATGAGCTCGTCAGAGCCGTAGGTACCGGGGTTACCGGCCTTGACGAGACCAACCTCGTCGATCTTGAAGAATTTGAGGGTCTCCTTGTCGACGGACTCACAGCCGGCAGAACCGCAAGAGGCCAACATGTCAATGACAGGTCCCCTGTGGCTCTCGGGCCAGGTGTTCCACTTGATGTAGATCTGCTCACCGGCCTTGACCTTGGCGTGGCCCTTGGCGTTCTTAGCACCGCGGTGGCAAATGATGTCTGCAGAGCTGAAGGCATCAGGGGCGACGAAACCGTTGTCGGTAGCGGTGGTTGACCAGGCGATGAGGGTCTTGGGGGTCGGGTCGTAGGGAGCAGAGGGGGCATCGTAGCCTTCGTAGACAGCGCCAGCAACGTTGATCTGGGAAACGTGACCGTGGGCAGCAACGCCCATAGCACCGGCAACGGCGGCGAGAAGAGTCTTGGAGGTGAAAGAAGGCATCTTGAAAAAGAGGTTGTTGTGTAAGAAAGGTGGTTTGTTTGGTTGTAAAGAGTGGTGATATCCGCCTAGCGGTTTAAGTGAATGAATGAATGAATGAAACGACTTCTGTCAAAGAAGCGTGAAAGAATGTGCAGTGCAAGGAGCAAAAAGTGAATGGAATGAATTGCTGAATGAGCCTGGGTGAAGAAAGAGAGTACTTTGAGAGAGGAAGAGGACGGTTTATATGAATGTTTCGAGACTTGGACTGGTGGGTAAAGAACCTCATGGCTGAACGGATCAGTTTCCCGCCTTGGATAGATTGATGCAGGGGTGTCATGCTCGGGTCGATATGCCATCCGGGATAAGGGTGGTGAGGCTTGCATGGTGTTGGCCAAGATAGAAGATCAAGGGCAACGAGCTCGGCTGGTGTCTTGGTGCTAGGTAAGTTTCGATGATTCTCGTCTCTTTTGGTTTTTACTAACATTTCTCTAGTTTGCCTCTTCTTGCAGGCGGATCGGGTTGGTCTTGTAAGGTTAACCAGATTGCTTAAGTTATAACATAGGATACAAGGCGTTGAAAGGAGATGTATGTCGGTTTTTGCTTTTACTACTAGACCGATTCTTTTGGAACGGCAACGACATTTGGGATATGGCAAAATCACGCAATGGGCCATCGGCATCATGAACAAAACATGGACGAGACTGCAAGCCGTGACTGGCTTCATGGGAGAACTGGAGTTCTCGACTTGTCATGACGTGTAGAATATTATAGAACTAATTAATACAAGGTACCCGCCTCACACCGGCGCGGTCACCATGCCCAAGACATCTTCAATGACATCCTCAGGACCTACATCTTCTAGTAGTGCTTCTACTGCTTCTAGTCTACTGCCCCACTGCATGCTCCTCTCCTTTTCTGGGGGAGTCAGCTGTATTCGGTGTAGGTACACTTTGCGGGCAGCGAGGCCGACAAGAGCTGGTGTTACAAAGTCCAGACGGTGCAGAGCAGCTAGACAACGCATGAGCTGACCGAAGTGCTTCGTGGCTGTAGGACTAATGCCTCCAGCAACAGCTCGGTGCATGCGCAGAAATGAGACGATGTTCATTTGATAACGAGTGATCTCGACGTCTACCTGTGCCTCTTTACCGAGCGTACCAAGGTAACTTATATCCTACAGTACTGTGAGCAGCTAAATAGGAAGCAAATTAGGAGAACATACACTTTCGACAATCAGGGGTGGATCTGAGCTGGTTTCTTCACCGGGACCCCTTTTCACGACACTGCCCGTGGAGGCGGTATCAGCATCATTGCCACCATCTGCCTCCTCTAGATTGACGAATCCATCTTCAGGGTCATGCCAATAGGCTATATATAAGAAGTCATTCAAGTGCGCCGTCACACGAGCCTCGCCTCCACTCGCTGATTCTAAAACCGGCATAAAAACAAATTGTTTCGGAGCGGTTTGAACAGATGTTCGCGTAAAGATGCGACGGGTACGTAGTAGTTCCAAGGCTTGTATTTGTACAGCTTGTGGTGCTCGATCGAGATTCTTCGCAAGGACAACATTGGCAATCCGAGAAGAGAATGCACCACCTGGCGTTAGAGGACTAAGGGGCGTGCGCGGATGCGACGTTGATGGCCTTGACGTAAAGTATGAATCGGGATGACGCGATGCCGTTGGAGAGTGACTAGAAGGAGAAGCAGCATTACCCAGCAGAAGAGCAGATGCGAAGTCTTCGAGTGTCGTAGAAGCTGTACAGTCGACGACTACCCAGCTGAGACCAAAGGTCTTTGTAGCCACTAACTGTAGCTCCTGTATCAAGTCGTCGATAGCGTCAGATGGTGTGCTGACAAGACAGTGTTCGCGGCTAATTAGACAGAGAAGCAAGGCCAGCTCAAGATCGCTCAGAGCATGAACCTTGTCGAAAAGGCCGTCATCCGCCATAATTCAGCCGTCTCAGCCTTGTTGATACGTCCATGAGGCTTTGCGTATCTGATAGTAAAGCTTGATCCCTACTAGAACGTTCGTGTGAGAGCTAGTGAACGGAAGCTCAATGTCGCATAGAGGTGCATATGATGTCACGTGGAGTTGCACAAACCCGAGACCGCCAGCGGCTTGTGACCCCCACTTTCCTGACTTATGCATACCACTAAGCTCAGTCCGGACTAGTGTGTAGAATCACCTCGAGCGACGGGCAAGGCCACCGTCATCTGCCACTGCCATCTCCAAAACACCAACCATTTGCGAACCCGATTCTCTGCAGTTGGAAACCGGTTTCAGATCGATTACAGCAGCAGCAGCTTCGGTCCCGTCGAAGAAAGCCCGCGATTCGAATAATAGAAGATACGAGGCTTGAACATCGACGGCGCTTCGATCATTGCGTCTGGAACGCTCGAGATAACGTCATTGAGCAACCCTTTTCCAACGCAGACGATAATCCACTATGTCTTCTCGAAAGAAGGTCCTTCTAAAGGTGCGAGATGATGGAAACTACGCCAGAATTTGCCCGGAACCTTGAATATTGATACGAATGCGAAAATAGGTTATCATCCTGGGCGATAGCGGTGTTGGCAAGACCAGCTTGATGAACCAATATGTACGCATCTTCAGTCAGAATAGACCGAGACTGAGCAATACTGATGATGATTTGGTGATTGCAGGTCAACAAAAAATTTAGCGCAAGCTACAAGGCCACTATCGGCGCCGACTTTCTGACTCGAGAGGTCTTGGTTGATGACCGACAAGTTACCATGCAGGTAGGACAAAGACACAAGAATGCACATTGAGAGACAGGAGACTGATTTCTTGGGGATAGCTCTGGGACACAGCTGGTCAAGAACGATTTCAATCCCTCGGTGTGGCGTTCTACCGAGGCGCCGATTGCTGCGTGCTAGTTTACGATGTCAACAACGCCAAGAGTTTCGAGGCGCTGGACAGCTGGAGAGATGAATTCCTTATCCAGGCTTCTCCTCGGGATCCTCCCAACTTCCCATTTGTTAGTGGTCTCTTAGCTTTGTTTACGGGAGTGTACTAATGCAGAGATTAGGTCGTGCTTGGTAACAAGATTGATGTTGAGGAAAGCAAGCGAGTGGTGAGTTAGCTGAATGCGTTGGTGATGTCGATCTAACATTGTCAAGATTTCCAACAAGCGGGCCATGACTTTCTGCCAGTCCAAGGGCGATATTCCTTACTTTGAGACAAGTGCCAAGGAAGCCATTAACATCGACCAGGCTTTTGAGGGTGAGCATCTATGCTCTGATATCTTAGCAAAGCTAACAATTATAGTGATTGCTCGCAATGCTCTTGCTCAAGAAGAGTCTGAAGAGTTCAGCGGCGACTTTGATGACCCGATTAACATCCACATCGAGAACGACCGCGATGGCTGTGCTTGCTAAAGAGCAGCATAGGCAGATGTTGATTGGATTGGAGGAGATGTGTGAGAGTGTTTAGTGAAGAGGAGGGTAGTTCTCCTTTGTGGTGGATCATTGATATTGCCTGGATGTATCATACAGAGGCAGCTGGCTTTAGTCTTTTTTTATTTCCCTTTGGTGTTTATACATGGATGCGACTTGTTCTGTGTTTGAATATTCTATGCACTTGAGTGTGATAGTATATGATTGTGATGTGAGTTTTGTTTGGCCTGTTTGTGTTTCAGCTGCTTGAGTTTTGAGAATAATGCCTAGGCTTGACTTGGAGATGCATCTAATCAGGCCATTATTAACTAAAAGATCGAGCCATTATCAATCTCGTACATAAATCTAGTCAGCTATAACCGGAAAGCTTGAGCCAGCTATCAGAGCTCCTCGGCTTAGACCCACATCTGCCCGAGGCTGTGGAGGCTTCCAATGAGCGTAGCTATCTCCTAAGAGCTCAAGGGGCTCCAACTAGGTCACTATGAGGGGTCATAGCCAATTAAAATTCACTGAATAGAAGGTACCTCGTATAC
>JACYFE010005269.1:0-14425 GCA_014764975.2 Fusarium sp. DS 682
CGTTGTCGTTGGAGAAATCAGTCGCGCTATCGCAACACCCTATGGCAACACGCCGTATGCTGAAGGAATGGCCTATCGTCCACAAACTCGTCGTCGTGCTCCTCAGACTTTTATGGCTCTGAGTTTCTGGTATCGCTTCACATTTCTCGTGTTTCTGATCTGTCTGCTTGGGTTCATCAGTTACTACCACTTTATGTACACGTTTGGCCACTTACCCAAGAACTTGAAGAAAGTCATGGAGAGTCAAGACTTTGGTGTGCGCTTTGTATGCTCTGCTTTGGGTGTTATAGTTGTATTTTGCTGGGAGTTTCTCTTTACCAGTAAGTTCCCTCAACTTATTTCATATTCTTTACTGACTGTTCAGGTGTTGCCGTTATCACTCCGTATCGTCGAATGGCTGAAGACCCTCAAGTCCCAACACGATCAGTCCTTATGACACCGGCAACGAACCCAGTCTCTGGTTTCTTTGTTGCTCTCCGAATCCGCGACCCTCTACTTTTCTTCACGGCTTTCACAACACTTCTCGCCCAGTTCCTACCAATTTTGCTTGCCAACGTACCGTACAGTCTTACACAAACAAGCGAAGCCCACGAAATATGCTCCCGTTTGAGTATTGGTATACTTCTCACCATGGTACTTGCCATGCTGTCCAGTTTATTGGTCAAATGGCCAGACCTACCTGTGGATCCCCGGAGTCTTGCTGGAGCGCTTTGGTACGTCGCTGACGCACCATGGGTGAGAGGTCTTGAGGGCGTTGCGGCTATGAGTGCGAGGAAACGGAAGGATGTAGTTCAGGGGCTTGGGGGAAGATGGACGTATGGGCCTATTCACACGCCTATGGGTGAACGGATGTGCATTGAACATGGAACTACTGGGTTCAGGAGATAATGTGCGTAGGAAAAGCAGATCTCTTCCAAGAGTGAGCCATTAAGTGGATCAAGCTGTTACTTGGTAAGCCAACGAGGTATATCTGCTGAGGCTGTTCCTTCAACCATACTTTAGGAAGCTCATCGATTGAGTATAATGTGGAGAGACCTTTGCAAGCTTCAGAGTTATCTAATTAGAATAAACAAATAAGTGATTTAAGATGTATGTATCCTTTCTATATCAGCTTGTAAGGCTGTTTGACACTTCCAACGGCTGAGGATCCGCATTTCTCAAGAGATATTGATCAGTAGGAGAGGTTAGCGCTGGCGTACATCTACGACTCTAAAAAGCCCTGTGTTTTTGCAAACTATAAGTATCAGGTCTATTTAGCTCAAACATAGAATGACTGTCAATTTAAGAGCTCTATTCGTCTCAAATAAGCATCTTCTCCCCTCATGTTATGAGCCCCCAAGTTTTCCTTGTCGAGCGTGCCAAAGTCAAGGCGCTCTATGGCTTCTTGTTTATCTGCTGGTAAACAAGGCACGAAAAATGCGTCCTTCTCGCTCTCTTTTGATACTCCCCATGGCAACGTGCATACTAATTCTCTGGCGGTGAAGCTTCCTTGATTTGTCTCAATGCAGATGGGGTTGCTTGTCCAGTCGACTCGCGTAACAACAGTGTTCGGTGTTATAGCACAAGCCTCTAGAAGTGGCCAGCAATTTCATTAATGATTTAGATATGTACACTCTGGAGAAAAACATGTTCGCCGTCGAAATCATCAACTGCGCACTCTAACAGTCCCAGGCCAGGCATGCTCCTGGGGCGAAATGGTTCAGTTGTTTGAGCAACAAGTGGAGCAGCCTCCATGTTTTCTATGCCTTGAAACAGCGCACTCAGAGGTGATATGGTATTTTCTTTTGGAACGCGCTCAAATGCGACTTGGGAAGCCTTTCTGTTGACCAAAGTATGTAGGATTGACAGGTACTTTGCTGCTTTTGCTGGAGTCGTAGCACCAACGTCTTGCACTTCTTCGATCGCGTCTTCAAGGCATGACGCAATAATTTGAGTTGCATGGGCTGGAATCGCTAGGCCCATATCTGAGTCTGTATTCGATACGGCTGTTGCAGGGCATGTCATGTTAACTGACATGTCTAGGCTAATGTCCCAAGGACATGCTCTGGCAATCTCATCATTTTCCCTGATGACGTGGTGTTCTTCAGCAGATGCTTGGAACAACATGGGCCCCTTAATTGACCTGTATCGCTTATTTGGTACAATTCTCATAAACGGATTTGGTCTTTTTGCATTGCCGGTTTCATGAATCCAATTGGCGCCGGTGTCCGAACAGTGACCATCAACATTTACAGAAGCTATACGGTAAGTAGAACAAGTTAATATCAATATTATTTACACCATAGAAAAGTGGAAGCCTAAATACAGGCCTAAAGTTGACTAAAGAACTATTCGGTTTCTTTGGAAGAAGGCGGTCATATTACAGTCTCAACTTGTACCTTTCGCCCGCCCGTCCGTTACATAAGGTAGACGAAAGATGGCTCAAACCCATGTAGCTGTGTGCTTCCATCCCTCGATATCTCGCAAGACATGCTTGAGGCGTGCATTCCTCTGCTCCCTCTCTGGAAACTGTCCAACACAATCTGGCCGCCACCGCCAGTAATCCTTCCATCTGGTATCCAAACTACCCTCGAGCGCCTGTACGACGTACTTGCCGACATTTGTCAAGTTCTTGAGCGAGTAGCCACTACGACCTGTCGCGATGAACAGGGAATCTGGTGCGGATTCGTGGTAATCTATGATCCAGTGATCATCATGTATTCCCACGTCCCAGCACAACTTGCTACTTTCCAACTCGTCGCCTCCAAACTCCAACAGAATGTACCGCGCAAACTCTAGTGGCTTCCGTCGACCGAACAATGGTTGTGTATCTGTTGGGTGATATGCCTGGTCGCGTGGAAGGCTTCGTACGCCCCAGTTGCACTCGGACTCGGCCCAGCGTTCCCGGTTGACCATGGTGATATCCATGTTGCAGATTTTGAAGATGCGGTCCTCGTTTGGGGGAAAGAGATATCCTCGGCGGGTGATGGCCACCACTGGTAGTCCTTGTACCGCTGGTATTGTTCCTCAGTCATACGTATATGCGTAACAGGGTATCCTACCGCGTGAAGCTGGTTCTTGAAATCGATCAATGTCTGAATATGCCCCGACCGAGACAATCACTCTCTTGGCTTGCCATATTGTTTGGTTTGCTGTGCGCACGCCAATAACTCTTGCGGTGTTGTTGGGGTCCCGGACAAAGCCTGACACAGTGCCCGATTCACCCGCGACAAAGTCGACTCCGAGTCTCTCGCATTCACGCTTTAGAACAAACATAGCATTGGTGGACTCGAGCCAACCAGCGTTGCTGTTGTAAATGCCTCGGAATGCTGCAGGACCATCTTGCCCGCTTTCCTGGTCAGATCCGTACATTCCTTGCTGTCGTCTTCGTCGATGATGGTCGTATTTTCGCGGATGGCAGCTACCTCGAGTTCTTCAACTGGTACGACAAGCCACCATCTCTGGACGATGAGAACTTGCCCATGAGATTCTGGGGACCCAAGACCCCTGGTCTGATCGACTTTGCAATCACCGACACCACCCACTCCGCCGAGGAATCAGTCGACGCCGTCAACCAACGACTGACTGAGGGGCCCGAGAAGGATGCTGGGCTTGGTATCAAATTCGGCAACCCTATTGCAGGATCTCACAAGAAGGCCGACGGTATGGAGATCAAGTGGAAGGTCACAAGGCCAGAGTTCTCCAAGGGTGAAAAGACTCCTGGCCAAGTGAACTTTGCGAACGGCAGAATTGACGTCCCATTCTTCTGCCATGATGTCACCCCTCGCACCGGCAGGGTCCCAAGTTAAGACACGGAAAAAACGACCCATCCTTGCGGTGCCACTGGCATTGCGGCGTGCGAGGTCCTCATGCCCAAGGGCCTGCAGACCGAGTATGTCCGCGTCTATTCCAAGATTCTGGGCTCAGAGGTTGAGACTACTGGAGAGGGAAACTCGCACACTCTCGATCTCGGTGTGCCCCAGGGTCCTACCCGTTCCACTGTGGTAGTGTGGGCCGCCGAGTCCGAACAAGACATCAAGCGCATGCAAGAGAGGGGTATTGGCTTCTCCGATTTGGTCATTGCCGTCAAGCCCGATGGCCCTGGCGGCAAGAACAGACGCCAACTGGGACCTACAGGTATTGAATCTACTATCTGGATAGAGACTTCAGAGGAATCTGAGTAGAGCGTTTGTGCGTACCTACCCGGAGAGTCCACTTTGGCAGGCTGGTAACTCAAGGTGACGCCGTCATCAACATCATGTCACTTAGTAACGTTATCAAGGATGGCTATCACAAATTCAGTTCGCATTCCCTGAAGTTCTCTGACTGTCTGTGAACTTTATAACGTATAACAATCTTCCACTGGAATTCTTGCTTGTAAAAGTTGCCTTGCCTCGCTACCCTTGTGACTGAGCAACCCGACGTCCAAAACTTAGTCCCACTGGATTGAGTTTTATCAACTCTCCCCCTATCAAACTCGAACCATTTGCAAATCTCATGACCTGATTCAAGACAACCTGTCCTAGAGCCATATCCATTCATGAATAGTAATATCGATCGAGGTTGTTATGCTCCAATCCTGCATTGATCTAACAAAATAATCTACCGAACACCTTTCTTGACACCTAGTGATCCTGAAAAATGCCTTTCCACCATAAGAACCCTTGCTTTTGCCTGCCCATATGTGCTACCAACTCGATTCATTCAACAAGTCCAATGGCCACTCTTTGTGGGACAGGAATGAGTACTCAAAAGGTAGTCTTGCGATTTCGTACCAAGGCTTGTGCGGAATGATGTTTGTGTATTGAGCGCTGATGTTTGTTGTGAGTTTGTGAGAGAGGGGGCTATTCATTGATGACAGAACAATGCCATTAAGTGGGAGCTTGTTTCAGAGGGATGTTTTGAACCAAACTGCTTGAATGGAAGCTCGAGAAGTAGGCGGTTCTGTCGTTGGTTGTTTCATGACAGGAGGTTGAGATATCCTCTTGCGCTGTACGCGCCCGCTTCCTCCGCCCCCCCCCATGTCCTGATGCCAATGTGCATCAATCCACCTTAGGTCCAGTGGTTCTGATACCCCATGGACTCATCATGTTCGCCGAACCCCGGTTGAGGAAAAGGGAATCGCTATTAGGGTGCGATTGTGCAACCGTCTCAGGCTCCTCACGACCGCATGAGAGTCGCAAAACTCGAACTCATCATCGAGCATGGTCCAGAGCGTGAAAGGATCTAATCGAAATATTCAAAGTGGGATCTTGAAGAGAGTCAATAGCAACTGGATAAACTGGTTTGTCTTGGCCTGTCTGCGGATAGCTGTTTGATGCAAAGTCCCCTCCCAGTATGTGTCTAGGAGGTTCGCTTCATCAAGGTGGCTCCAGAACTCATTATAGACGGGATCAGGGTAATCTGGGTGCGCCTCCTCCTCATACTCCTTCCTTGTGATGGGCTTGCACTCTTTGGCAAGAAATTCTTTCTCCATCTCAATACATGCCTCCCAAGACTTGTGCATCTCGGGAAAGGCCACTTTTTCAAACCTGTTTTGAGCCTCAAACATCCGGTTGGGATTTTGATCTTCACCTCCAAGGCTTCAGACAGAAGCCTTGTTGGTGGGCCCTTGTGTGCTCACCTGTCGGTTGGCAGACGTGGTTTGGGTTGCATCCTTTGGTTTGTTCTTTGAGCCAGCTGGTCTTCCTCGTCTGCGCTTTGCAACGGGCTGGCCCTCGGACCAGTCACCCTCGTCTTCTACTACGGGCCTTCTGGCTTAATATTTTTTTTTTTTTTTTTTTTTTTTTGTACCTTTTGGTCTGCCCCGGCCGCGGGCTGCTCGTTCTCTTGCGGCATATTGGTAGGTTTGATGGCTTGTAGCTTGTTCCTTATCAAGATGTTGTGTGTTTGTGCGTGTGTATTAAAGAAAAGCAAGATTTGTGGGAGGAAGAAAAATGGAGAAGATGGAGGTGGGCAATATCGACCTTAACTTACGAAAAGGAACAATAAGAGCGGCAATCACTGCTGGAATAGATTGTGTTAAGGGCTGTTTAGATAGAGCTGTTTGTTGAGACACATGTGTTTCCTCTGAAATGAATCTTGCCTACCGTTGAAACTTGAACTTGGCAAATACATCAATGAAAACGAGCTCTAAAGTGTAAAATAATTATATTTTCGGCTCATAAAACGATGGGCTCTGATACTAAGGCGGTTGGATTATCTCCATTTGGTCAAAAGCTGTTGCCTTGAACTCCATCTCTACTTCATGCTCGTCACTCATCAGACCCCCACGAACCAATCACTCCTTCAAAAAGTATCATCAGCAGCCTCATCGTGATTTCCAGTGAGCTTAAACTTGGTTCGTAATCCTTCGATACCTCCATGTAACTTCGACTCCCAAGTATCCCAAACCGCCGGGGGAATCCAGTTCCAATCCTGAATCGTAGTCCTCCCTCGCTCACGACTAGCTTTGGTATAAATACCCGCGAAATTACCCTTATTGTTATTTGCGAGATACAACCATTTCAGACTTGCCTGAACTTCAAAGGTTGCTTCGAAGACAGTATGGGATACAAGATCTCTCATAAACATCTTGCCATGGTTGTCGATACTGACGAAGGCAATTTGGTAGGTAAACGCTTTCAGGAGGTGAGACCAAATCTCCATGAGACTTTCGAACTCAACGGACTCTTCTTCCTTGGTGAAATATGAATCTATATCTACATTGACGCCACAAGCGTTGAGTGACTCAAGTATAATTCTGCATCGTTCCATGACGTGCTTTACCTCGTTCATATTGACTCGAATGTACTCATCTGCGATGTAAATTTCTGGCAAGATCATGGAGAAGTGCGATGCACAAATCGCAGACTTGAGGAATCCAAGACCCATCATGACAGTACCAGTATGTGCAACGTTCTTCAAAAGGCCGATTCGGGCTGCTTTGCTTGCTTCACGAGCATCAGGGGGTTGGTGACCAACGAAGTCGAAGCAATTCTTACTACTTGCCGAGATGATCGCTGCTATTTGCGCTTTAGCTGTATTGACCACGCGACTCTTCGACTTGATGCAGAGAAAGTACGCGAGACGGCAATCGTACTCAACAAGGGGTAGAACAGTATATAAAGCCTTGTGGGTTTCCTTGGGGAGAACGAGCGACCAATTGACGGATGAAGCACCATCGAGTGCAATAATCCTTTGACTAGCGACTCGGTGCGCGATCTCGACGGCAACCTGTGTTTCGTCATTGTGTGGATTGAGAAGGACGACGATATTGCCAATACCGATAGGCCACTTATCAAACTCCGCAAGGGCAACTAAGAAGCCCCCAAGCTGTTCATCCCGAATTCTCATTCGGCGACGGTGTCTGACACGATGAAAAAATCCTGGCGGTGTGTACATGTTTGGCTTTGGCCCGGTCACTCGGTTTGCCCAGCTCATCTGTTGCTTTTCTTCGGAGTTTGAGCATCGGATCGTAACGGTGACATTTTGTCTCGTCTGGAGGTCAAAGATCAGGCGATGACGGTAGCTACTCGTGATGATGTGAGTAAAGCCTTCATGGGACATCCTTTCAGCAATTCTGAAATCAGGACGAATAAAATATATGCGTCGAGGCTTCGTTGCAAATTCTAGCCCCTGATGGTGATCTTGGTGGCAGTCATCCCAGGACTCGTCTGTTCCTGTTGGGCCTTGAAAGCTGATGCAGGTGTGCTTTTCATCAGGGGCATTTCGCCGTACCCATTCGTTCATTACCTGCGCTCCCTTTTTGTTCTTTGGTATCTCGATGACTCGTGCCTCATTTCGCTGGATATATGGCAGAATGAACTCTCGTAGTGGTGGTTCTGTAGCGCAGAGATAACCGTTCCAGAAGTCTTTTGTCATTTGGTGAATACCCTCCCATGACATAGTCATCAGGCGCATAGGGGTTTCGGATGTGCTGTGTTGTTTGACGAGGATGGTCCAGGCGCTCAGGGCGAGAGCGAACTCAGCGGAGTAATCGGGGTCGGCTTCCATGATGATAACTGTGCAAGCGTTGGGCTGGAGATCTGGGAGGTTCCAACCACTCTCTTGACGAGAAAGCTTCAACATATTTGTCGCTTCGACGTATTCCATTGTCTTTATATCTTTCGTCCTTTGTGTGGCGAGAGACATGCTTGTCTTTAACTTCTCTCGTTCTTTGGAAACGTATTCCTTCTTGGTAGCATTCGTGATATGGAGAATCTCTGCATTTGAATTCTGTTTGAGGAGAGAATCCAGTAGAAAGAGAGGAATTTTGATGCCCTTTGCGATTGCAGGTTGGCCTTGTATATGGGCGAACAAAAATGGGTGCGCTTTGACAACCCATCTGGCCATCTCACGAATGACTTCCTTCCAAGGGTCGCCCATGATGAATTAAAATAGTAATATAGATAATTATAATTCAAGTGCGTAAGTCATATTTTGATAAAGAGAGAAATGATTTAGAAAAACAAGGAGATGGGGAGAATATCAAGTAGCAAGCGCGTTGAAATGATAGATCGGATACCTGCAGGGGTGAAACAAAGAAAGCAAACGCTAGCACAGGTGGCGCTGGAAACCAACATAATCGCAAACGGTTGTGCAAACACTGAAACAAGCTATATAGCAGTATTTCATTAGTATTTTCTGCCGGACGCTCGAAAAGGATGAAAATGCAAACGCGGTTACACCATTGCTGTGATCATGCGTCGACCGTAGTGCAACTTGACCCTACCGTTTTCTATGATCCCTCGTACAACTTTGGGCCGATTCGGGTAAAAAGACGTACTTACGGGATTAAAATGGAATGCCCTATCTTGTATTACCTGTTGTACGATGCTGAAGAAAATGGCAACTTCTAGGCGTGTCTTGTGTTAGACAAAATGGACTGGTTGAGTCGACAACACGTATAAATTCGACAAGTCACTGAGACGGTCAAACTCTCATGGGGATAACGAGCCATAATTCCTAGAATGCAAAACAAGGCCTCTCTATACAGACGACACCTCCACATGCACTGATGCCTTCCCATCGATATTGGGGTTGGTGCTGCTGTTGTGGCTAGGAGGAGAAAGAAGGCACCGAACTGGAAATCTGCGATTTTGGGTCTTGGTGAGTTCGGTGCATTTTTTCTCCGCCGATCCCGGCATTTGGATCTAAGTATTTATAGACAGACATGACTCTAATCTACTGTTTATCGCCTTCACTATAGGATTTTTTTGTCGTTCAGCAATTCGAATGCCATTCCTGTTCATCTCACTACTCGATACATGCCATTGACTTGGTGTGCTACGCCCAATCTTCACCGTCGACCAATACATTCTGCCGCCAACTCATGGTATGGCATCTTCTTCTCTTCCGTCCTTTGGATGTCTCTGTTCTACTCATGATGACGGCCGGCTCAAATAGCTCGACACTCTTTGTTCTTCTCCAAACCGAACTGCTTCCATGTTGTATGGGCTTAATCCACGAGGGGCACTGAAAACTAGTGCATAGTGTCGACGTTTCGGTACGCAGTATCGCTGGCAGTCGACGTCCCGTCGATGTCCCTTTCGTTGCTGAGAGCACTGTCGTCATCCTGGACGGTCGACCATTCGGCAGCGTTGGCAGTGGCAGTTGTCAGTCACTGGTGGTCACACTACCTCAACACCCAAATATTACAAGACTCACTCTTGTACTCTCCAGGCTATGAGAGCTCACAATAGACAGGAGGGAAAGGAGTCTCGTCTCAGACAGACGAAACGGCCTGGAATCGGGTCCGATGGGTGCGAGCTTCATCGATCAGAAGTACCTTGGACATATTTAAGGGCTTTAGGGGAAGCAAAGAAAACTTAGGACCTAATCCTAAGCGAAAAAAAGACCTCAGTAAACTTATGCTAAGCTTAGAAGAACTTTAACTATTTTATTTTTGGCACCTTTAATGTGTTGCTCAACTTCAAAGACCTCGGGAAGTCAGACGTCTTATTTAAGACAATTTTACTGTACACGCCTAGTTCTAGTGTAGAAGACACAATATTGTGGTGAGAAAATCTTGCCAAGCCCAATGGCCCGATAGCTTGCAAACCCAAGAAACATCAGATACTGTCTCGTCAAATCACTCCCTCATACGCATAGATTCGTGCAAAAGCTTAGACTGAACAGCTCTCTTCATCGCCAACACCCAACCCGAGATCTTCACCTCCATTTCAGGAGTCTCAACCCGTTCTCGCCAAATGACAGCAGCAAGGTTGACGCGCTCACTGACATCAAGACAAACCCCTTCCTTACGAGAAATGACCCATTCCTTCAGGGAAGAATAGGCCGCCATCGAACCGCTGATGTTGCCGTCAAGAATTGCATTGATTGCATCTTCGCAGGCTTTTCTTTCTTCTTTGTTGCGGGCCTGTTTCTCTTTGAACCCTGGTGGGAGAGACGGGAGAGGTTGCAATGCTCGTGCCTTGCGGGCTTGCGTGACATTCTCCAAATAGCTTCGCAGTGTAGTCATTCGATCCATGGCGCAGTCGAAATACCAGGCCCGAATATCGTCCCAGAGCCTGCCGATGCCATCCACGTTGATAGGCTTAAGGCTGCTGAGCAATAATTCGCCGTTTTCCACACATCGTCGATCAGCGGGCCCGATGGCGAGAAAATGGGCTCTCTCAGGAAGCTTCGCGGGATCGATGGGATCTTTGTTATCTAGCTTGGTGCCGGGCACCGCTTGCTGATACTTCCAGGTCACGTCAATGCGCCCCTCTGTGAAGCAACTTCTGATTTTGCTGAAGTCATTGCCGTTGGGGCCCCAAACAAACGTCCAAAAGTCGAACTCGGTTGGGAGTAACAGCGTGAAAGGTTGCTCGGGAGGAGTGACCCCTGGATACAGTGCTACCCAAGCGCTTCTTCGGTCATAGAGCGATGGGGTTGGTATAGGCAAGGGGTAGTGCATTCCATCACGTCCGAGGAATTTCACTACTGCAGACTCAGCTCCGGATGGTGACTTTGTGTGCTTTTCCTCCTCGGGTATGGACATTCGGTTGATATCCAGGTTCCCATCATGGTTGTAATCCTTTTTGAGCCTCGAAAAGACTGTTGAATATCCCTCTCCAGCCACTAGCGTTGGAAGGTTTGGCCATGGCCAAACAGGCCTCGAGTTTGGGTGCGAACCGATGACTGTCAATGTATACCTTTGTCAGCACAAGATACAAGCAAGGCTCAGTTGTGGGATGCTCACACCAAAGGTTCCAAAACACTTTGTCAACTTCCCACGCAAACCATGAGATTTTGATTGTATCCCTACTTCCTTTGATGAGGAGTTTGGCAGCGATGATAGTTGCTTCTTTGCGTAGCTGCTTTCTCGTCTCGGCCGTGTTTTCTCGAGGAAAGTAACTGTAACAGAACTCTTCCACGTATCTTCGTCTTTCTTCTGTGCTTGGTTCCAATCCGGGGAACGGAATGGTACACTCCTTCTCATGAATGATGGAGTATTGAGTGAGGTGCTGGAGCGCAAGCACCCATTTTTGAGACGAATACGACATCTCGAAGGCGCTAGAGGGAGACTTCTGAGATATTGAGGAAGAGAAGTTTTGTTATTTGTGTGGTTATTGTGTTGAAGTTGTTTGCTGGTGTTGGATACGATTCACTGCGGGTTGCGTTGCTCGCCAGTGCCAACAACCAGAGGTCCCACCACTACAGATACCATCCCTTTGCCTTCTTTGCCCTCTTTTCCTTCTTCAATTTCCTTCCCTCATCCTTTCTTCTCGTCACCTTAAGCACACTTTACCACTCTATCAGCAAACACTTCAGCAAAAAGATGCTCGTGCCTAAGAAGATGTTGGACGAGATGGAGGCAGAAGATCCTGATGAGTATGAACTCTTCGTAGATCTCGTTGAGAATGTTCTCGAGATGGAAAAGAAAGCTGCGGAGCAATTGGCCGACAAGAAGAAGAACGAGTCAGCCAAGACGGCCACCGACGATGGCTCAAAGACTAAGAAGAATGAGTGATGATCGCCCGACGATGGCATGTACACAGATCCACACTCTCAGTATTTCACTAACGATTGCAGATGTTCTCGGCAAACACACTTGGGATTGTGGAGGACTCATGGCGACGGATCAGCTGATTGAACTTTAGGAGTCAACTGAACTCTGAGATGATGGGACTCCAAAGCCACAGATAGGATAATCACACAAACAATTTTGTCCCAGAAATTAAATTAACCGGGTGATGCTACTCTTGTGAGTGCTGCAGTGGTAATTTAAAGGTCATTCAGGCAAAAGTATGGCAAGATCGTATCAATTTGTGAATCTAAAAACCAGGGTCGGTTTCCTGTGTTTCGTCTACAGTCTTATTCCAAGCACCAACTCTTCATCTTGACTGTATTTTAGCAACCTCTTCATCAAATCAGTTCTTCTGACTGCCAAACTTTGTAGTTGCCATTTGGGTACCATGCCATTTTGTTCAGTGAGCGGAATTAGGACGGCCTGAACACTACATAACAACCTATCGTGGAATCCCCAGTCAGCTTTCTTTCACAATCAGCCTCGGAATGGAAACTCACAGTGTACCCTCTCCCTCCCATACACAATACACCCTAAACTCTTCACACCTTGAGATTATTTTATCTGAATTCCCTATACCTTATGTCAATCTCATAAAAACTTCCTCAAATCTTTAGAATAATTTCATTTACTCCTGACATTATTAAACTCTTGGGCTAATCTCATTAAAATTCTCTACATCCTTAGTCCATATCACCAAAAACTACTGGCTTCATTTCCAGACTCAGTCTTCCCAAAGCCATATTTAGTGAACATCACAATATGCCGCTTCATGTTGACTCAAGCAAACAGAATATGGAAGGTCATGGGTCCTCCAGTGAGTCTCGCATTCAGCGACATCAGGGATGCCAGCGTCAACTGCAGATAGTTTGAGGTTGTTTTTGGTTGTGAGCTTGATTTTCTCCGGGATTTGTTTCGTTTATGGAGAGCTAGTTCCATTGTTGCCTGGACAAAGGATTTATTTGAACATTAAATACGGGCTTGGTGAATATTCATGCCGCCTCGGGACACCTGCCACTTAGTTGTTCGTTAGCGACTCCCAGTTGAAGATATTAGCGAATGATTTTTGTATGGAGATGTCGACTGAACTCTCATATGGTACTCTATACTGGTAATATACGTCTGAGAAGACATGCTATTGTTGTCGCTCGGTGCCCTCCCACTCTAGCCATGAAATTGCCCGGCGAATTTCTGTGGAGGTGTCGGCGATAATGCCTTCTGTTTGAGTGGATTGACTCACTTGGCTCGCCCCAAGGAAATACCATTTCTGGATATCTCGTCGATTGTAATAAGTGTGGCTTTGTACAAGCTTGTAATGATGAAGCCCGTTTATGTTATATGTCGAGCAGCCACTTGTCCCCAACTGACCCTTGTCTGGCGTATGATGACCCGCCAACCATCTGTGACTTTACTCAATTACGTCCTGCGCCGGGTTATCGTCAAGTCAAAAAAATATTTACAAAAAGGCCATAAGTTTCCCACGGTCTTTTCCTCTCTCCTTTAGCGGTTTAGTTCATATTTCAAGCCAAGCAGTCTTCTAAATTGACAAGCAAGCATAGGCGACTCATGATATTTTACACAGCGTTAAGGACATCCGCGAGTATATGGCATATGTTCTAGAATAAAAAGCTTATGGGTATTTGTTGTCGTGAAACAATATCCAAGGTAAACACGGTATCTGTTGAGAAATAAAAACCCATGGGAGTGATTTGATGGTCGACACTCTCCTCCAGGGTAAGTACGGTCGAAACCAGCCAAGATGTTGAGCTTATGCATTTTCATCAATGCAAAATTGCCCCATGTTGTACTGGGCCATATCCTCCCTTTGAGAGATCAAATGATTTAAAACTCTTGCATTAGGGCAGGGGGAAAAATGCGCTCGTCCAAGAGCCTCCTAAGTTTATCTTAAATAACTTATGTAAAGACTTTTATTGTTTAGGACTAAAATCCTAAGTTTTTAGCTATTTGCTAGCCTCCTTACGCGTCAAGTACTCTTCAACTGATGAATATCACATGCAACTGTACGGATAGTTCTCAATAAGTATCACTCTTATGTTCGACATCGACAGAGTCGCACTCCGGAAGCGAGCCCGGAGCTTTCTCCACTTTCGCCCGAACCGGCGCCGGCTCTCAACCCGATTACGGCAGTTCGCGATTCCACCCCGGACCAACCCACAAAACAGTCACCGAATCCTCCTCAAAAGCTTAAAAACTTATGGAACGGCTCGGGCCGTTGCCTCAAAGTGAATAAACGCGCTCTTCGGACCTGCATGTGTCCCAGGGATCATTGACCACTGAGCTGTGAACGTGGAAATGATGAACATTCAGATTGTCTATTGCTATCGCTTATTACCTCTGGTGATCGGCACGTGGGTGGTCGATGCTGATGACCTGGGGTTTCAAACTTTGATGAGAGCCGGGTGAGGAGCATGA
>JACYFE010005275.1:0-26104 GCA_014764975.2 Fusarium sp. DS 682
AGGCGAGAGCTTACGCCGCAACTGCCTGAGGCGTTTCATTAGATGCTTCAAGGATTGAATGTTTGGATTGGACGTAGCGTAGAAGAAAAGAAAACGTCATCAATGACATGTAGACTGCCGAGAGTTTGCACATAAAAAGCAGGTATTTTTTGCCCTGCGGGGGAATGTTTGAACGGTTACGCGAGGGTATCGCGTGTGAGAGGCGTCACTAATACGTAATTTGTGTAGCAGCATCGTGAGAGGGGTTCACGTGTTTGTCATATGATGGGACGTCAATGCTACATTTTCGAGTATTCCAGTACAAATTATGTTATTTTTGGTACATTGATGCTACTCTCTGTCACTGAAGTCGTTGTAAAAGGTTGTACCTTGATCGAGCTGCTAGGAGCTGTGGCTGGCGACCAGACACTCCGTGTAACAAATACACGAAAACAGCTCGACATCAACATCACAAGCATGTCAAAACATGGTTTAGGTTAAAGACCACCCAAGTCTAGACTTCGCGTTCCATGTCAAGCTAGAACTTTGTGGACCACAAATACCCGACACGGAGAGTTTGAGTTTGCTCAAGCGGAAGAACTATTCTTCCCTGCCAAGTTTTTTTAGTTTCGGTTGAGTTCTGTGGATGCAGATCTGAGGGAGCTGAATCTCGATCGCCAAAGATCGACCTCGGGTGACCACTCCAAGAACCTCGCGTCAGCCCGTGTCTCATATTCAGCTGTCCACAGACAGACAGAGGAGCAAATCCGGGATTATTGTGCGGAAAAGTGCATAAGAAGGCGTGGTCACAGTGAGAATTATCGTAAGCCATGATGCAGTCCGCCGACATGCATTCTCTTCTCTTCTCTCCAGGCTTCCTCACTGAACCCATTCACCGCCTAATGTAAGCCGTTATTGTCATCATATCATACTGTACTCCCCCGCAAATTCCCCAGACTCAAAAAGTAATCACCTGCCGAACATCGGCTCTCCCAAAACCTGGAGAGTCCAATAACGACAAAGGCTTCCGTTGACATGTGAACGGAGCCAACCCCGATTCATGACGCATCCTGGTTTAGTTTGACAGCCACTGTACCACGTGTGCCCCCAAGTTGTACTCCATGATTGGATTAGACAGTAATACAACGCACCCAAGCGGTGTGCGGCTGGACGACAAGAGTCAGATGTTCGTTTTTTTTGCTGAGATGTCTTTCTCAGAAGAAATCGAGCAACACTAACAGCCTGTGAAAATGTTGAGCAAAAAAAGTAAATCTAGCTGGGAATAAACTGCTGAGGATAATAATTACAGGGCATTTAGTGGTCCCTGCTCCTCCACGTCAAATTTGGTGGGGAACAGGGCCTCAGCTCGGCAAGTGGATTCACTTTGGGAATGGCAGCGATGGAAAGGGTCATTTCTTCTGTCCTTTCCAGACTAAACCAAGAAATTCCTCTCTCAACTCTAATTCCAACGATACAATAAATTTCATCACTCAGTATCACCACCTCAAGATCATCCTCCTCGTTCCCTTATCTTTTTCACCTGCAATTGTTGCTCTTTTGTGTCTCAGCGCCCCTCCATTAACCCCCCACCACTTCCGTTGACCGTACCGCACCTACAAATGCTCCTCGACTTGTGACCACGATTCCTTGTCCGACTGTCTGTTCGAATATAATATTTATAGCCCCAACGCCCTGCGACACCATTTCCTGAAGAATAAACTCTACGAACTGCCGACTGCCATGCTAATAAACTCATTCTCCGACCTCGCACACGACCGAACCTGCGCTTCCGCGGCGCGGGCTGTCACCATGGCCGACCTTATTCTTCCTTCCCGCGCGGTCCCTAGTATATACAATAAATCTACAAAATCTCCAGTCAAATCCAATACGAAAGCGAAGCGGCCGCCCGTATCCTCAGTTCCTGTTGTCGGCACCCTACAAAAAGCCATCAAATCCGCGAATGATACATGGCAGTGGTGTAAAGATGGCTTGACAGAAGACCAGCGCTTGAAGATCAAGCAGTTGGAAGAGAGGAAGCGCGTGCTATGCTTGTCCATGCAGAATGTGAGTGCCTTGCTTCTGCTCGATTTCTCAACTGACAAGACAGGCCGAGTCCTATAAACAATGGGAGAGTGCTGCGAGAGAGCTCGACAGCCTCGAAGGCAACGATGAATGGAAGCGCGACTCCTCGTCAGGCGATTATAACCCCGAATTAATTAAACAACGACTTCACGATCTCGACGAAGCCCGGACGAAATGCGACGTACATACAATGATGCACTTGATCCGAACCGCTTTGTCGCGCGATCTTGGCGGTATGGATAACGTTGATCTTTACCGACATTCTTACTCTGGAACAAAACACCTTATCGAACGATACGTCGAGTCAACAATAAAAACTATCGATGCTGTTATCACACAAAGTCGGCTTGATCAGAGTATTGAGAACAGAGACCTACTTGAAGGAATACTGTTCGCCCGACAGAGCTATGGCCGAAGCGCATTGCTCTTGTCTGGCGGCGGCACCTTTGGCATGTCGCATATTGGTGTCCTCAAAGCCCTTTTCGAGGCGCAATTGCTGCCCCGAATTATCTCGGGCGCTAGCGCTGGAAGCATCGTATGCGCTGCAATGTGCACCAGGACCGATGAGGAGATCCCGAAACTGATTGAAGAGTTTCCCTATGGAGATCTTGCGGTATTCGAGGATCCGAACGGTCAAGATGGTGTTTGGAGTAACTTACGACGGCTCTTGACAGAAGGAAGTTGGTCCGACATCAAGCATCTTACTCGGGTAATGCGAGGTTTAATGGGAGATATGACGTTTCAAGAGGCTTACAACCGAACGCGGCGTATCCTCAATATTTGCGTCTCGACAGCTTCGATGTATGAGCTACCACGTCTTCTCAACTATGTCACTGCGCCAAATGTCATGATCTGGTCCGCGGTCGCTGCTTCATGTTCTGTTCCTCTCGTCTTCAATGCTGCGCCGCTGCTTGTCAAAGACCCGATTACTGGCGAGCATCAACCATGGAACCCTACGCCTCAAAGATGGATTGATGGATCTGTGGATAATGATTTACCGATGACTCGGCTGTCGGAAATGTTTAACGTAAACCATTTCATTGTTTCTCAGGTCAATCCTCACGTTGTGCCATTCCTTGCAAAAGACGATCATCTGTCACCATCTCGGAAGCCGGAACGCGGCCAACAATTAAATGGCCAAGACTACGATTGGGTCTACACTATGACGTCTCTTGCGCGCGACGAGGCCTTGCATCGACTGCATTTTCTGGCTGAACTTGGTATCATGCCCAACCTTGCTACCAAGTTCCAGAGTGTTCTCAGCCAGAAATACTCTGGCGACATCAATATTCTTCCCGAGATGAGCATAAATGACTTGCCTCGGTTAATGAGGAACCCCAGCCCCGAATTCATGATGCGAGCATGCCTTATGGGCGAGAGGGCGACATGGCCCAAATTGAGCCGGGTGCGCGATCGATGCGCAATTGAGTTGGCATTGGATCGAGCTGTACACAGACTTCGCGCTCGAGTTGTCTTTTCACAAAGTCAACGCGATCTTCGAAATTTGAACGTCACTGCTGGAAACATTCCGCTTAAGCTGCCGGTTAGAGTAAAGCAGGGACAAGCAGTGATTGAACCGCCAGCAGAGATTAAGAACCAGAAGCGACATCGCCGCAAATCTGGAAGCAGCCTACATGTCGGTCCCCGACAGTGGCTATTACTTGACACCAACACTATTACAGATGATGAGACTGAGCAAGAGGAGCGTGTTGAGATGGAGTCTCGGCGACGCGCTGGGTCTCCTGTCTCACAGCGCAAACCTCGCCTCAAACGGGCATCGCGATCGCAGATTCATATTCACACTCGGGCTACGCTCTCGGCTGTCAATCATGCTGAAGATGTGAACCCGACATTCAACTTTTCTAAACCAATTACTCCACCATTAAAGAGTCCAAAGGGTAGCGAGTCGCAGGCTGTCTCCGACACATTCAAACCAGCGACACCCGAGCCTGCGGATGTCTCACCAACTGATAACAGTACCTTCACAACTGAGGCTGAACCAAGTCAAATATTTCACTCAAGCGACGATCGAGAAGACACGGATGTCAGCGATCCCGAGCCAACAGACAACATCACTTCTGCAACTGAAGCGGAGCCAAGTGAAGTCTTTCACTCGAGCGACAATCGAGACGATACAGACACAAGCGACACAGAACCAATTGAAGTACATACCCTTTCAAATACGCCCAACAAGGCAGTTAGTGTAGACGAGCCAAATCCTGGACCAGCAGCAAGGGCGGGTTGGATACTGTGGGATTAGGAGACATAGACAGTAGAACGGAGGATCAGCCATAGAGCAAGATTACTCACGAAGCATCATGTCGGGTGTTTAGCATGGGATTTTTAGTAGCATTGAGATATACCAATCATATAAGCATATTTATTTTAATTTCTTCTTGGAATGAAGCGAGATTAATCTTTATTGTGTTGATGATCATCGGGAGCGATGATTTTGCGGGGTTTAGGTGTTGGAAGTGAGGGGATATTAGTGATCTTGTGATGGCTTTGGGCTAAGATTGAGGTGCATGTGGCGGGCTGAAGAGAGTTGATGGCGAGGAAACAAGACCCGCTTGGCATTCGTGGAGATTTTGGTTGAGAGGCTTGAGAAAGTCATTTTGCCAAGGAATGCATGAGATTCAGTCGGAAGAATCGTCAACAGGCAGGAACATGCTCGGGGAATTAAAACCTGATTCCAAATATGCGTCTGCTGAACTGATCCAACTTTTGGATGACGATGACAGACAAAAATGCTCGACATTACGTTCAGCCACTGCGCCCCACGGGATGCTAACGGGCCGTTACGCGATAGCATTCACGTCCTCATTTTTGCATTAATGAAAATTGAATATTGCTTAGAGTTTAACTTTATCGTGGATCCGTTTGAACGGGGAAAACGACAACGGGTTCGTTGCCGTTGCAGGGTAACGCTCACGCCTTTGACCCATCGTATCACGTTTTTGTCAGAGGTAAGAGAGAAAACTTGACAACGTCAACGACAACAATTGAATCACATCTGATTTTTTCGCATCACACTGCATGTTCACGGCTGGTTAGTGTGCAGAGTAGATCTGTGAATTATTCTCAATCTAGTCAGCGCTATTGATGCACCTTCAAGCCTCATCAACAGCTCTTCACCCGAAAAGCTCAAATGTAGCCGGATTGACTCTCAGTGCTTCATTAGCGCGTGCGGAGATCCCGTCCCACCATCATATGCTCCGGGGTAGGTCCTGATGTGACAGAATAAAGGACCGGACTGACTTGGGATTTTGAGATGTTATTATTAATTTAAGAGATTATTTATAAAATATTAAAAAAATTAATTTAATAGAAATAATATAATATAAAGTTTCCTTAAAAATTTTAAAATATTCTCTTTCTTATTTTATTTTTTCTTATAAAACCTTTCTCAAATCTATAATAATACTAAAAATTATAATAGGACTGCCTGTCTTTTCTGTCACCTCCAAGGTTAGACAGCTATGGCCTCAATGTAGATCTCGACTGTAGATGAATTGCTCAACAGGGGTTAGAGCCTCGTATTCTGAGTGGTCCAGGCCAAAGCTGAAAGTCTCTCTCTGTCTGCCGTGTCTCAGCTGGTCCACTGCAGAGACGATCTTAACTAAACTACGCGGTGAGCGAAATGGGACATTTTGAGAGATGAATCAGGTTAATTAGACATTTAGTTTCTCTATATAATAGCCCCAATTGCCCTCTTGTTCTAGTGTCAATCATCCTTCTCTGTATCCGTGCATCTTTAGCCTTCAAAATGCGGTTCTATACCCTTGCCCTTTCCGCTCTCTTCTCTCTTAGCAACGCAGGCGTCATTGTTCGAGATGATAAGCCTGAGATCCCCAAGACTGACTATGATGCTATCGTTGTCGGTGGTGGTCCCGCTGGTCTCTCTGCTCTGAGCGGTCTTGCGAGAGTGAGAAGGAATGTCCTGCTTCTTGACTCTGGAGAGTATAGGAACGGGCCTACACGGCATATGCACGATGTTATTGGCTCAGACGGTAAGCAATGTCCTGCTGTAGTCGTGTTATGGTCACTGTATTGACAATTCAGGTGTCCAACCTGCTTTCTTCCGCTATGAAGCCCGTCGACTGTTGTCATACTACAACACCGTCAAAATGGAAAACGCAACAGTAACAGACATCAAGCCCAAACCCGGCAACAACACCTGGTTCTCAGTCTCAGTGACATACCCCGGCCAACCCAGCAAAGACATCACGGCTCGCAAAATTGTCCTTGCAACTGGTCTCAAGGACATTCTACCCTCCACCCCCGGCATCGCTGAAAACTGGGGCAAGGGTATCTACTGGTGCCCCTGGTGCGACGGCCACGAGCACGCCGATCAACCCCTCGGTCTTTTATGCCCTCTTAACAAAGTCGCCGGTAACGTTCGTGAGATGCTTACGCTGAACACGGATATCATCGCGTTCGTTAACGGGACTGATAATGAAGAGACGAGAAAGGCTGCTGATAAGGATCTTCCGAAGTGGAGGGAGTATCTTAAACTTCATAATGTTACGATTGATAACAGGACTATCACAGCTGTCACGCGTCTTCAGGATGGCGGTACTGGGAACAAAGAGCCCTGGTTGCCTTCTGAGCCTGAGCATGATCTGTTCAGTGTTGAGTTCACTGAGGGTGCGCCTGTTCAACGGGCTGCCTTTTTGACAAGCTTCCCTGACGAGCAACGCTCCAATGTCGGAGAGAAAGCTGGCGTTAAGCTTGTTAATGGAAGACTGCCGGCTAATAACTCTCTTGGTTTGGCCACCAATGTTCCTGGAATCTACGCTATTGGCGATGCTAACACGGATAATGTCACCAATGTGCCGCATGCTATGTTCACAGGCAAGCGAGCTGCTGTATTCCTGCATGGTAAGTTTAGAGCGACACTGAAACTTGTAGAGAGATGCGTGCTAACATGTGGATAGTGCAACTTGAACGTGAGCAACAAGCTGTTGAGTTGGCGGGACTGCCGAAGAGAGAGGTTGAACTTCAGGAGAGAGATTTGTGGGATACTATGAACGGAAAGAGAGGAGACTTGCTTTATGCCGGAGATTTTGATCAGTAGGCCGAGAAGAGGTCAAAGCCGAGGACTTGATATTGTAATGACGGAGACGACTTGCTTTGGTACTTTGTATTTATTCATGAGCTATGTTGCATGATACTGGCGAGCGATTATATTTACAATTATGCGTCTTGGTCTAAAGTTGACGTGAAAAAATATGTACCGTTACCGTAAAATTGTATAAATATACCTAAGAGAAAGTAAAGTCTTAATGAATTGCTATAACATTACAAACCTAGCCTACCTTCATGTTAATATATCCTCATATCACTCAGCCCTATCCTCATCCCACTGTTGAAGCAGCCCCTCAAGTTGCTCATGTCTCTTCAACGCCTCCTCAAAAGTAACCAACCCCTCCCCATCCCCATCAGCAAAAGTCTCATAAACCGCGCCAACACCTCTCGCAAGAACAGGAATATCCTCCTGCCATTCCTCCCACTTCCACTCAACCTGCTCAACAACATCTTTCTCAAAGTCATAAACCTCAATAATCACAGGCTTCTCATACCCCGAAGCTCCATGTAGAATTGTGCTCGTGAGCACTTGTACTCTGATCTCGCCCTTCTCACCATTGATGGTGATAGTCAAGTGTGGAGAGCCGGGGAAAGGTTGACCGCGGCGGAAGCGGACGAGAACGCTCGCGTCTTTTTGAGCGGTGGGAGATTCGGCAAGTCGACCTGTTGCGAAGATGAGGTCTGGGACGTCGGAGGTTGTAGTGCGGATTATTTCGTTCGTAGTAGGATCTCGGAGTCGAATGTTGGGACGTTGGTTGTGAAGCGTGCTTTTGAAGTTGGTGATATCTCCGATGATGTACTGAAACTGATCAAAGACTGATTTGTTAGCAATTCCCCCATATTTCTGGGGATATTCACTTACTGTGTCCAAGACCAATGGTAAAGATGTTACCACCAACAGCCCTCTGCGTGAAATACTCCAAACTCGCCGGCAAAATCTCCCTATCATTCGTCCCACCAGCAGCATACAACTCTGCACTAACAACCTTTCCAATCCTCCCCTCCCTAATAATATCTCTCATCTTCTTAATCGGCGGCGCAAACCGTCCCTGTAATCCAACAACAGTTCTTACCCTAGTCTCCCTCGCCGCATCAACAAGTTCTCTCGCATGTTTAACATCCTGCGCAAGCGGCCACTCAACGTACAAATTCTTCCCAGCTTTTAAACTTGGAAGAGCACTTGAGTGATGGACATCAACGCGTGTAGCTACAACGACTAGCTCGACGTCTTTATCAGCGGCAAGATCTTCTGGTGTGCCGTAGGCTTTAGTCTCAGGGGGTAGATTGTAGTAAGATATAGCTTTCTTAGCAGCCTCGATGGAACTGTTTTGGAGAGCGATAATTTGATATTTTGAACGGCCGTGGGGAGAAATTAGGTACTTGAGATGGGTGTTTGAGGCCCATGATGTTTTGGCGGAGGATGAGAGGCCGACGATAGCCGTGCGAATGGGGGCCATGATGGGCTGATTGAGTTAAGATATGGATCAGTATTTAAAGGTTATAATATCTCAAGGAGATAATAGTGTTTTAAGGTGAACATATTGGAGTGAATTGGCTCTTTATATGCTTCGATGGTGATGGTGATCTTGGCGATGGTGTCATTGTGATTTCTAATCACGGATTTGTCAGACGAGGTTATTGGTGAGATTGTTGTGAGATGCAACTGCATGAAGAAGAGCAGAACCGGTTAGGGCTTACCTGTAAAATATGCATTTGAAAGCAAAGATAATAGTCTGACAGCTATATGGGATCATCATGGCATATGCTATCTCAAAGTAGAGCTCTCTTTGATGGATGGACTGAACAACCAATGACCTGAAGGCTAGTGTTAGTCATCACGGAGACAACAATTGACACATGCCTCGCCAGTCATAGACTATGCACTCCATGGATACAAATAATAATGAATTGTGATTTTCTGTCTCCTATATTCCTTATTCCTTCAACATCCTCTCCCCATCTTTCACGCCATTCCCACTACAGGCCGCTCTAGGCATCTTCCATGTCGTAGCCAAGCATTTCACTGCCGATTATCCTCCCAACACAGCAATACCGACATTCCTTCTTTAAAAAGGGCAACCAATTATATTCTAAAACCCTGAATGCAACGTGGAAACCATGTTGATTCCTTCAACGGCGCCAATTCCGCTTGGTGTACCTGAATGCAACGTCACCTACCGACCGCAAGCTAAGCCTATAAAGAAAACCCCCGAGTTTCTGAATGATCTGATGGATTCATAAACTAAAACAAATACTCAATAGTTTGTTTTAGTCTTTGCTGTTTTAGCTTGTGATAGTGGACCGCAACGTCAAGATGGTGGCTGAGCAAAAGTGCACGTACCCCGTTTCACATCCAATACGAGAATTATTTTTCATCGCTTCACAGCCGATGCAGGGGAAAAGGCTTCGTCACCATCACAAGGGCTTAGACGATCCATTTAGGGCTGCAGGAACTCCATCCTGTTTGTTAAGGCACTGCCGCATTTAGTTGAACTCTCAAAATATGCCTATTGAGAAACTCAGAATCAGCCTTGTCCCCACTAGTTAATTTCTTTTAACCTTCTTATTATAGACGGTGGTGACATTATGTAAACATTGTTCTCTGAAACTGCACGCACGTAAGTCTCTAACTTGTTTAAGAAGGCAGTTATGGTGATAATGCATCTGGACGCAGGGTGAAAAATTCCACAGGACTGCTTTGAACAAAGATTGGTTGAATGCATACCTATTCAGCTGTCATCTTTTCTTTCACCCCTTGTACTCCATTCTGTAAGCCCCGAAGAACACTCATTCGCCAGAAACATAGAGCCTAGAGGCAGCCAGTTCTAGACCTTCATAAACTTGTATATAGTACCTAATCTAATCATGTCATGAATAACTCCATCCTCACATCTCGAACCATGTTCTCAAATACAAGACTATGGTTCCGGCAACTCTACGCCCTGATAAGGAAAATCTTCCTAATCGCCCTCGTCAAGCACTGGCTCTCAACACTCCTCCGAGCTCTCCTCGTCCCCGTCCTAATTCTCGTTCTAGTCCTTCAAATCCAGACCTTCACAGGCGATGGAAGCAGATATGGCGTTGGAGAGCCTACGTCAATACCAAGCCTAGCTGACTCTCTTCCTGCTGGCACGAAACTTGTTTTTGTGCAGGGTTCTAACGCGGGGTCTGATGTTGGTGACGTTGTTAACAAAGTTAAGAATGGGTTGAAGGGGGGTGTTGTTGAAGTTGCTGATAGTGAAGCTGATTTACGAAAACGATGTCCGACGAGTCTTGGTGGTGTTACGAATTGCTACGCTGCCGTCATCTTTAACGATTCGCCTTTAAGTCGAGCGGGGAACAAAACATGGAGTTACACAATCCGGGTGAGTTCCGCACGAGCATCATCAACTTTCGACGTCAACACACCTTCGAAGAACCACTACGCATCATTACAACTTGCTGTCGAAAATACCATCACGAACTCGACCACGATCCCAAATAATTACATGTTTACAAGGATAACACAAGATGAAGCTGCTGAGTTGAAGCGTCGTCAGTTTGCGGCGACTATTCTCGGTGGTTTTGGAATCGTGTGTTTTTTGAGTATGATATCGTCTGTGTTCCACATGATTGGGATGATATCCACTGAAAGAGAGGCTGGGATGGCGCAGTTGATTGATGTCATGACTGGTGGTTCTGCTTCTGCGAGGGTCTTGAGCTATCTTATTGCTTTTGACATCATCTACTTGCCGAGTTGGATTATCTTTGGAGCTTGTCAGTATATACAAAACTCTCTTTGTCTTATCTGCTAACTTGTCAGTGTACGCAACCCTTCTTGTGCCGACATCGCATGCTGGCATCGTCATTCTCTGGCAGATACTCTCCGGCCTGTCTCTCACGAGCATGAGTGTCTTTGCCGCCACTGTCAACATCCGATACACCGCCATATCTATGGTCATTGTCTTGATGCTCCTCGCCACTCTCTGCGAGATCCTCGATTCTAAACCCGAAAACGTCCCCGCACTTATCGTCCTGATCCTATCCGCTATCTTTCCGAGCTCGAACTACATCTTCTTCCTGAATCAACTCTGCCGAAGCGAATCGCAAGGTCTTGCCACAAATATCTACAAACCAGCTCCTCACAAGCCTCGCATATACGAAGTTACGGTGTCGATGCTATGGGGCTTGTTGCTGCTGACGATAGTCATGTACCCTCTCTTGGCTATTTTGATCGAGAAGTACTCTCATGGAGTCAGCAACAAGGGGAGGAAATTTGCCAACTCAAACGTGACGACCGATTCTTCAACAGCCCTCGAGATTGTTGACCTTACGAAAACTTACAAACCTTCGCTTTGGAGACGATGCTGTCGGAGAGTTCGTCCAACCATTGCTGTCAACTCACTAAGCTTCGCCATGCAAAAGAAGCAAGTCTTGTGTCTTCTCGGCATCAACAGGTCTGGCAAGACAACAACGTTAGGCTTAATTGCTGGCACGCAGAAACTTACAAGTGGATCGATAAACGTTAACGCTCCTCGTTCCAACCTTGGTAAGTTATCTCCTGATGTTGATTGGCCTGGTTAATGATGAAGGAATCTGTCCCCAACGAAACATCCACTGGCCTGAGCTTTCAGTCCTCGAGCACGGAAGACTATGGGCCATGATGAAAGGCGGATCTACAGACCCTCAGTCCCTAGATGCCCTCGTTGAGTCCTGCGATTTGTCTCTGAAGAGGCACAGTCCTGTTGGTACACTCAGTGGAGGACAGATGAGAAAGGTTCAGATGTTGTGTATGTTAGCAGGTGGTAGTTCGATCTGTCTGATGGATGAAGTCACCACTGGCATGGTAAGTTACACTAACAACTAGAACTACAAGCGCTAACATGAACAGGATCCCGTCTCTCGAAGAGCAATGTGGAACATCATCCTTGCAGAACGCCAGAAGCGATCCCTTATTCTTACTACTCATTTCCTCGACGAATGCGAAGTCCTTGCCGATCAAGTCGTTATCGTATCGCACGGCCACGTCAAATGTCAAGGCTCGACAGCAGCATTGAAGAATCTCCATGGAGGGGGATATCGCGTCCACTTACCCAATGTTCAGAATCCACCGGATACACCATATGCTACAACTATACATCAAGGACAGACTGTTTTCAATACACCAGACTCAACAACTGCTGCGCAGCTTTTAACGTCTCTACAAGCCGCAGGGTATTCGGATACTTCGTTGAGTGGACCTACCATGGAGGATGTCTTCCTCAAGGTTGCTGATGAGGGTGATAATGATGATGTTGGAACTTCAGAACAGATCCCATTTTTCGGAGAGGATCAGAATCCTGATGGTCAACTCAGTTCTGGAACACACGCGTCATTCCTTCAACAACTCTCAGCTCTGTTACTCAAACGGCTTCTTGTCCTCAAGCGAGGCTCTTGGTGGTATATCCTAGCTCTTGCTATACCACTAATCTTCACACCAATCTTCAGCGCCATGGCCAACGATCCCGCGCCTTTCCAACCAACACCCTGCGTATCAACCGACTCATCAATACTCGACGAACCATGGCCCATCGCTCTTCGCCCCGATAGTTACTACGACCTAGCAGGTTCTGACAACATCTCTATGCTTGTTGGACCCCAATCACTCAACAAGACTCTCTTTCGCGCGCTATCGAAGTTTCCTGTTGGGAAGGAGTACGATATGAAGGCTTATCAAGACCAGTTCAGGTTTCTGGATGACCATGATGCTTTTTTGAAACAAGTTCGTGATAAGCCAAGACAACTTGTGCCTGGGGCATTGTACATGGATGGGAAGGACAAGGCGGCAATTGCCTACAATGCTGAGCATGGATCAGATGGCTCGATGTTAATGCTGAACATGTGGAGTCAACTGAACGGTGAAACGCCCATTTCACTCTCGTTTGCGTACTTCAGTTCTTCTATACCCGTGAGTTACGATGGCCATCTCTGACTTCACCCGGCTAACCGAGATATACAGTCTGATCCAGGTCCCGGAATGTTTCTCGCAATAGTGAGTCCCATTCGATGCTATGCTGTGGGGAGGACTAACTTGGGCGTAGTTACTCACAGTCCTCCACGTCCTTTACCCGGCCTTCTTCGCCCTTTATCCCGCATACGAACGCCTTCGCAAGATCCGAACACTCCAATACTCTAACTCGATTCAACCTCTTGCACTATGGACATCACATATTCTCATCGACATTGTCTTCGTCCTAATAATATCCTGCCTATCAACCTTGTTTATCTCTCTGATCATTTTGAAGTGGTACGGCGTTTGGCATCTTTTTCATGTCATGCTTTTGTACGGGTTTGCGATGATGCTTTGGAGTTACATCATTTCTCTCTTCGCTCGGTCTGAACTCTCGGCTTTTGGAATATCCTTTTGCGTTTCGCTTTTGATGTTTGGTATCTCTGTAATGGGTCTCATGGTATGCCCCTTTACCCATCCGTCTCTGACGCAAGCTGACTTGAAAGATTGCCTCTGTCAACCAAAGTCCCGGCGAACGATCCTCTAGCATGGACACAGCAGTATTCATTCTAGGCTTCGTCTTCCCAGTAGCCAATCTCTTCCGAGCAATGGTCGTCGGTCTCAACGTCTGGGCCGCAGGATGTCGCGGCGAAGCAGTGATAAGCTACCCGGGCAACATCCACGCATACGGTGGCCCTATTCTACTTCTCTGTATTCAGCCAGCCTACTTGTTTGCCATTCTTCTATTGCTCGATGGAAGAACATGGACACTTCAAAGCTTTTGGGCAGGGCATGTTGTGCCGTTGTATCAAAGGAGGAAGATGAACACGAAGGATGCTCATATTGAGATGGCGCCAATGGCGAAGCCTCGAGGTATGAGTGGGAACTTGGTAGATGTTGATCAGATTCATAAGTCGTTTGGAGGTAATGTTGTTGTTGATGGTGTATCGCTCACCATGGTGAAGGGGGAGTTACTCGGTATGTCCTGTCCTCTTTTTCTTCTTGAAACATCTACTGATACTGGACTAGCACTTCTCGGACCTAACGGAGCTGGCAAGACTACCACCATCAACATGATGAGAGGCGAGATTCGTCCCGATTACGGCACTATCTACATCAAGGGCGTCGATATGCAGAAGGACACTCGAGCAGGACGTCAAAGCATCGGCTGTGAGCGATGGCATCCTCTTGCTCCTTTCACCTACTGACACGATTGTAGATTGTCCGCAATTCGATGCCTTGGATCAGATTACTGTGCGACAACAGCTCGCTTTCTATGCTCGTGTGAAGGGCATCTCAACTGTGCAAAGAGACGTCAACTTGGTCATGTCAAAGGTTGGACTGAGACCTCATGCCGACAAGCTGACGTCTCGATTATCTGGTGGTAACAAACGAAAGCTAAGCTTGGCTATTGCGCTGCTAGGTATGATGCCTCAATACCACCACTGAACATGACTAATTGGTGCAGGTAACCCACCGATTCTCATCCTCGATGAACCAAGTTCAGCCATGGACCCGATAGCCAAGCGCGACATGTGGGCTATGCTTTCATCCATTTCGTCTAGCCGCTCAGTTCTCTTGACTGTAAGGAATCAATCTCATATCTACAATGACGTCATACTAATAAGATTAGACGCATTCGATGGAAGAAGCAGATATGTTAGCAACTCGCGTCGCCATCCTCTCCAAGCGCATTCTCGCCGCTGGCACGATACAAGAACTCCGCAACAGACACAGTAATTCTTACGAGGTACACATTGTCTTAGAATCAGCGCCATCGTCTGATCAGCTTGAAATGCAAAAGGCCGAAGCTTGGATTCGCCAGACGTTCCCGGGCGCCAACTTCAGAGGGTTGAGTCTGGGAGGACAGTTTCGCTTCAGCATTCCAGCGAATAACAGTGCTGATGAAGCTTTTACTGCATCTCAGAATAAAAAGGGACAGGTTGTTCAAGTCATTGAAACTTTGGAGCAAAACAAGAAGAGTATGGGTATTGCGCATTATACTGTTAGTATGGGGACTTTGGAGATGATATTCTTGAAGATTATTGAGGAGTATATTTTGTATTAGTTATTAATTTTAATATTTAGTGCGCCTTTGACATTTATCTTCAAACTTTCGATGGTTTGACTATGGTTTGGCTGATGCTTGACAGTGGCCAGCCTGGGTAGATTGTAAACCCCCAGCAAAAGATCTCAGCCATTAGTAACCGTCCAACAGACGCCGATTACATACCAAAGCTTTGGCCTCGATGCTTTGCACTGTGATCACATTTATTGCATAAAAGAACATGAACGAAAAAGACGTGGAGCAGCACAATATTCTTGGCATCACTCAGGGGTACTACCCATCCGACATCGGAAGATCCAAGTCCGACATTCAAGTTGCCTCTTACCCCCGGGTTCGCTCTTTGATAAAGCCCGAGACATTCTATGTAGTCATGACATCAATTGACTCAAATCGCATTGACCGACCCATATCGAGCTTTCAACCAAGACCAATAACCAGAAACATACATATGCCCCCGCGTCATAAGAGAAAGCCATAGAATTCAAGCTCCGGGTAGGAACGGGCCGCATTCCAATACAACTCTCCTTTGGACGACGTGCATACAGGTCTCAGATCGGGTCAGCAATACTGGAGGGGTAATTGAGGGGGGAGAAAGCTGTCTCGGACAGTAAGGGAAATAAAGCGTCGATCATTCAGGTTTTTCGCAGCTGAAAAGCTTCATTGTGGATCAATATATTGTTTCTGCTTATGATCAGCTTTTAGTGGCTGGCTGGTGTATGTGCCGCGTTGTTGCTGACTGCAAATGCATGTTTCACCACTTGGGTCAATGTACCATGCATCGAATCAAATCTGTTACAGCATCCAATGCACAAGATCAATTTTGATCGTCGTATGCATCAATATCGAACCACTTTATGGTTTGTGTAAAGCTTCTTGAGAGGGGCTTGCATTCGGCGAAAGAGACCATCTGCAAACTTCTGCTTTCAGATCATCGTGAAACTCCAGTTCTGTGTTTCGGGCCTCAAATGTCAAACCTATTGAATTATCAGCAAGCCTTACCCCGCGTTGTTATGCTTTTGTGACGCGTATGGCAGATACAACTTGAGCAAGTTTGTGCTACGTAGATGTCTTACACAGACTGCAACTGGACTGTTTTGTCCGGCCGATCATGTCTTGGATCTTGGATGCAACCAAGTCTGTGCCGTGTAACTTTGTATCTGGCGGTCTCACCAAACTGGGATCACGTATGCTCAGACTCATGACTCTCAAGGAAATGATCCCAAGAATCGTTTGACATACACTTGAGATGCACTGAAATTGGCGTAACCAATTCACCAACCTCAAGTACCGGTCTTTCGTAGTTCCTTGCTCTTTCAGCTGCAACTCAAACACAATTCGGTGTATATGCCGAATTGTGGCTCAGGATCGCATCATTCCGTGCTTCTCTGAGAGCCAATCATCCATGCATGCTGCTGTTGACCGAGATGCAAAGTCTGAGACTGAGACACGGCACGTCCGTGAGATACTCATGCGTTTGGCTTCACCGCAAAACGCCATGATCCCAAGTTGGAATGTGAAAGTTTGAAATCATGCCATCAGGGTGCGAGCGGGGAGATGGCCTCTTCATCGAAAAGAAAGTAATGGTGAGGAGAGGTCAAGGACGAATATATAAAGCCTGAATGCTGCTCTCAGAACAATTTCTCATCACCAACAACTCAGAAACTTGACATCTCAACACACCAACACCAAAGCTTCACTCTTGTCTTCACTCAAGACCCAATCAGCCAAGTCAGTCCCCTTCTCTCCATCCCAAAGCCCAACTAACATACCCAGAATGTCCTACACCATCAAAGTCCGCGTCTACCAGACCAGCCAAAACGCCTACTTCCACATCGTCGAAAAGGCCTGCTGGCACTACGCCAACGGCTCCGAGTGGAAGGAGGAGAACGGCGTACTGTCCCTCTACATGGGCGGCAGCGGTACCTCCGGCCTTCTCCGCTTCAAGACCGAGCAGGGCAAGGAAGGTTTCTTCGTTGCTCTCGGCGTCCACAACTACAAGCCTTGGGTTGACACCATTACCGGTCTTGCTGACAATGTCACTGGTGTCAAGGCCTTGCCTGAGTACTATGGTGAGGCTTCTGACAGAACTCGAAGCCGTGAGAGTCAGAGGACTGAGCAGACGATTTTGAATATTGATCGTCGAAACATTTCGACCAAGTACAGGGTTAAGGAGGGAAACAACCTCGAGCTTGACATTATCATTGGATAAATGGAAGACTGGGAGAAATGAAATGAAAGGAAAGGTGAATGGGGAAGGGATCAAGTGCTTGTATCTTAGCATGATAATACACATCTCTTTAACTTGGAAGAACTGAAGTCTCAAAGTATAATTGTGAAGTTTCATGGTAACTGGCCATTCTGCTCAAGATTGCTGTAGAAAAACATGACGCCCTATAGACTAGATAGAGCCATACAATGATATGCAAGCCACTTGCTCCGGTTTAAGCAACAGCCTTAAAACAAACCAATCATCTGATCCCAAAGTCGCGCCCGTTAGATACGCAATTGAAGGGGAGGAAAGAAAAAGAAAAAAACAAAGGAATAAGGGTCGTCGGGGCTGGCAATCGAGTCCCTTGGCAGTACTCGTTAATCTGAATCGACAAAGCTTATCTTCACCCCTAAACTTAGTTACCGCAAATGAACGCCGGGTTATACGGTGTCCAGTTAGAACACCTTTGGATCTATCGGTCCATTGTCAACGTTGCGGATCGCTGTAACTGGACGCCTTACGCTCCCCTTACTTTAGACCCAAGAGCAAAACTGTTTTAATTTTACGATTGACTGATCTTTTGCAAAATACGAAAATAGCTGTATTAGCGCAAATAGTTCAGTGGCGGGTGCAGGCATAGCAGCTTTTCCTTTTTAGCTCGACCTTAAGCTTATCTCGATGCATATTGGAGTTAATAAAGGTTTCTCAGCAAGAAGCTAGCCACAGTAGCAAGAGACCATCAATTGTTCCAAGATTAAACTCATGTGAAAGCAGTAGCCCAGCGGGTATTTATAATACTATACAGTTACCGTCTTTCCCCAGATCAAGCGCTCTCCGTTTCATCTCGTCTCTTGTTTTCGAGATTGTCGCTCGTTAAAAAATCTCGTCACTCTTTACATACACTGTCATTCGTTCAAACCATGCATTCAAGGAAACTTTTGTCCTTGGCCTTGAGCCTTTTCATAGCGGACTCGGTAGTGGCAAGTCCCTGCAAACCGAAATCTTCCTCTGCTGCTAGTACGTCCTTCGTGAATAAGAATATGTTCAATATTAGAACTCTTACTTATTGATCCAAGGTTTAATAGCCTCAACTACCCTCTCTGAGTCTACGACGACGATCCCCAGCGTGCCATCTTCTACAGAGCCTGAGACCGCCACTTCGGATACTACTACCGTGACAACTATTGAGTCCAGCACTGCCACGGAAACCAGCGAGACCGAGACCGAGACTGCTACTACGTTTGAAACCAGCACTACTGCCATAGTCTCACTTGACACTACTACTTCTGAAGACGATACGTCCACTGTACCCCTCGAAACTTCGACTGCGACCGAGGAGGCTATTACTACTGCTGGTGATACATCCACTACAAAGGCCGAGACTACAACCACAGAGGCAGCAACTACAACAACCGAAGAGCTTGGCTGTGCCCAAACTTTAGTCATAGCCAATCCCACTCCAATATTTTCCTCGGAAGCACTAGGCACCATTTCTTACGATGATTCAAACAGACCCGCACTGTACCTTTCCCGATATCGGTCTATGATTCCTCTTCAACCACTGTCTACGTCAGCGTAAATGGCCTTTTGTCACTATTCGAAGGCTCAAACAGTTTCACGAACCAACAACTGCCCACCACCTCTGCTCCATCTGTCTCAATCGTGCCCTACTGGGACGATCCCTACATATAGGAAGGGTAGTAGCGCAACTGTTGGTCTTCAGAATGGGCAGCTTTTCTCTCAGTTCTCTATCAATACCCCCGACTCTATCCCTAACCAGTCCTTCGTCGAGATTGATACTAGTAGTGGAGTCGCCATCACTGCAAGCGGTCCGCTGTAAGAACAGACTTGGACTATGGTGATTGGCGAGGGCGAGCCAACTGTCTTCTATGAATATGCTGTGTACTTAGTTCCAATTCTCTGTTGTATTAATAACTATTTCTTGCCACTCTCTGAAGGTCCTAATTATCTACTCGAATCTGCGAAATTGAAAGCTCACTACTTCTAATAGACCTGGAAGATGGAAACAAAAGTTCGACTGATTTCATGGGACAACGTATCAGTCTTCTCTATTCTCGACAACTGGAAAAGAAAACAACTGGAGAGTTCCTCGCTGCCGACGTGTTGGCTTAACTTTGCCGTCTACAGTAATAAAAGCCCGAAATCAGCGCTGAGTATTACGATTTCTAGTACATAACGCTGCCGATCTGATGCCTTTACTGTCATGCTGTGGTAACGTGGTTGACTGTAACTGTAAGTCTTGGGGTAGTTACACAACAGGCTTACAAAGTTATGCATATAGGCTATATGGATGTAGAGTTTCCGCGCATTTTCTTTCCTAACTTTGACAATGAATGTCGATCAATTGAGGACCTTTTGTAAATCTTGAAGCTATCCTTTACAAAAGATGGCCGAGGGTGGTTCTGGCAGCGCAGTTCGCATTTCGTCCCGAACATGCAGAGATTATGGGCACCATCTATGGGCTGAAGTGGCTGTCAAACTTATGATAGAGACGCTAAGGGAGAAACGAATCTTATGCTCTATGTTGGAATAATATTCACTATGGTAGGTAATTCACTTTATGGCTTGAATTTCGATTTTATAATGTAATTTCACATCGGTCCATTTGCTCATTGTCCCTTAAATGAAAGAGGAAAAAATAACATGGCTTATAAATATTTCCTTAGCGGACAGATCCAAGGATAACATACTCCCTTCGACTAGTCTATAGGTTATCTAGTTTGCTACGGGCATCGAGCACCACTGTCAGCATGAGACTTCAGCGGCTGAGTCGTTCTTGTCAACCGTGCATGATGACAACGCTGGCAGTCTTACGATGATACGAACCGTCTATTCTTTCCAACCTTGGAATTTTATCTTACTGCAGTCGATACCGTGATCGAATTCGGTAAAGATGTTCTGCTTTTGAATCCACTCCTGTTGCTACAGTTATGTACGTGTTTCTCATCTCCGGCTTATTGCAGAACGTGCACATACGATACGCCTTGGTTCACTTGTTGCGATATTTCCTTTTCTTGAGAAGCTTAGTGAGATGATACTTTATATCCTGTGGTTATTTAGAGAATAATCAGCGTACCCGACAATGACAAATGTGTATTCGAGAAGATAAGATTATCATATACTTGATCAGAAAGCTCAGTTTCAAGTAAGATTGCTCAAAATGTATAAAGAGAGACAACCTCGATACGTCGTACAGCCACCTTGGACCTGCAGCCCCAATAGTTCTTCACAATTACTACCCAAAACTAACGCATGCTTTTCTGCTCGTTGAATCAAGTAACATAACCTTTACATCACAGCAAACGCCACTACATACAAGGATGGACGCCCTCACGAGCTCATCGGCTGGACAAATCGTGCTTGACAAGTGCATCATACATGGATTTGGCTACCTCGGTTCAAGAATTACCGGTCTGATCCAAGGCACACGCCGTGTCCAAAAGACATGGATGTCCGTCGACAAACTACCATTTAGAGTTGTTGCCATTGTGGAGCGAGATCCTCATCGTCGAGAAATAGCCCAAACATGCCATCCCGGTATCCTCTGCTTTGCAGACATTGAGGAAGCCTTGGCGGTCGCATCTGGTCCCACCACCTTCATCAAGGATTTCACTTCGCCCAATGGTCGAGATAGACTGCTCAGCTTAGCTGAACGTGCCGGTGTGCCCGTATTGCTTGAGAAACCTCTTTCATCACCTGGCGTTGAGATTTCTCTCGGTCATCATGGCGATATGGCTTCAGTCAGCATGTCTGAAGCATTTAACCCGGTGGTCCACGCGCTATCGAATAAGCTAGCAAGTGACGCAGCCGAAATCCGCTCGCTCGCCTTTGTGCGCGTTAATTCACTGGCCCTTGATCGTTTGAGGAACCCAGGCGCTAGATCAGATATTGTCGGAGGGGCGTTCGTTGATAAGCTGTCTCACGATGTGCATCTTTTGACATCTGGTGCGCTTCTTGCTACTACAGATGTCGAATTTGGCACACCAGACATTCAAGAGATCGCATACGATATCCGTGTCCAAGACAATGGGACAAATCTGTGTTTCTCTTCTCTCAACGGAGAACCACTTTCAGCCTTGGAAATGAAATCTCCGGACTGTGACCCCTCTGAGATGATGGTTGACTTCAAGATGCCAGTCAAACTTGGCACGCGTCAAGTTCAGACGCGTTGGATTGCCAGTTGGAGCGGTGTGCCAAGTGACCTGGCTACCCGAGTCGGTATCGATGACGCCCACGTCAAAGCCGCCCTGATGGTTTCAGCGGCCGATAAGAATTCTGCTTCATATCCTCGTACCAACTTAAAGTTGATCGTATGTAACTACGTCAACACCGCAGGCGAGGACGTGCAGCTTGTCTGTAACCTCCAGGCTCGTGGACCTATCAATGCCTGGCTGATGGAACGACGCAACGGGACAGAATATCTGCACCCAGTCAAGTATTCTGTGTCCATAGTCAGGTCGATGGAAGTATTCTCACAGCGCTTTTGTTCTGGTGGGTACCTTGACTTGGAGGGTATTGAGAAAGCCGACCGTGCAACGCTGAAAATTCGATCTGAGTTTCGAAGGCCCCTGAAAGATGAATTGCAGATTGAGCGATCCTTGGCAATCTTGGATCGCAATCATGGTGCAATTATTGAGTCTGAAGAGTCTCCTCATGGTCCAGAGAATGTCTACCGCAAGTTGGACGGCATACTTGTGGCCGGGGGGTCGGTCTAAGGTTCACTGGTCACAGTAATCACTTGCAGTGGGCAATAGGAGGATTTCACGTCTTGCTTAGGGTTATTATTTCTTCATTTTGTCAACACTACATCAAATTCATCTCCTTGCGTTTTCTTTGTTGGGCTGGTAGAAGATACTGAGGATAGGTTACTTCAACATTCCCCTTACAACCAGTATGAACCAAGAATCTGAGACATTATCGACTCATATTGGATTAATCCTAGAATCCAATACAGCCTTGGTTCTAGACGATAGTCTTTTCAATGGATCAGTTATGTAGATAGGAATAGATTTGAGTTTCTGACATTAAGTATGCCGAGGTGCGTATTGACAGAAGAGCCATTTGATACAAGGCAAAGCGACAGTAGGGTAGCATCCAATAAACAAATGATTCGCTAATGAGTCTTTCAACGTGCATATGGAGTACACTGCCTTACGGTAGTTCGGGCCGCCCGAGATAGTGAGAATGTAACGGTACTCAGCATATGAACATGTATATAATAAGCCATACCCTCCATTCTCAGTCTCAAAGGTTCCTCTATGCAGTGATCAGCACCCTTACTCCAACCCACGTGAATCTTGAATTATTCCTGAATGGACCGAGATAATGTTGATCTGTCATCTGAACTGCAGACGTTCCACAATTCGCCGCAGATCTTTTCAGTCGGCCCGTCCCGGAATCCCGACCATGTATACGGCGGTCTGTTGATGGGACGAGCAGTTACAGCAGCGGCAACCGATGTCGGAGAACGGGAGTGCCATTCAGTGCAGGCTACCTTTATCCGGCGTGCACGGCCTGACTTGCCAACGGAATTTAACGTTATCGAAGCCATGAGAGGAAACAACTTTACGATCCGTCGCGTCATCGCTACCCAAGAGGATAAGGAAATATTTACGGCCAACATATCATTTCGCAAGCCTCGTTCTGGCTTTGAACATCAATCCCCGGAGATGATATCTATGCCAGCAGAAACCGATAGTGATCCTGAAAGCGAGGAGGGGAGACAACCAAGGCCAGCTCCAGCAGGAATTGAGGCAATCTGGCCCTCGGAGTCCGATGCAAAAGAACTCCGTGTTTGGATGCGAAGCACCTTTCATCTTGAGAATGACTCAGCACTGCAGACGGCGGCACTTCTGTACGCCTCTGACTATCCCATCCTTGAGGCAGGCTTACTCAGACACGGACTATACTGGAAGTCACCGGGCTTATTCACTGCAAGTCTGAATCATAGTGCATGGTTTATGCGGAAGAGCGACTTTACGAGCTGGCATCTTTTCCGAATTGAGTCTCTGGCCGCATCAGGGGGGACCGCTTTGGGGAATATGTCCTGTTATGATCTACAGGGTAACTTGATTGCAACGTTTGTGCAGGAAGCTGTTATGTGGGCTGATTGAAGCCCGAGGCCCGGTTGTAATAAAATTTATTCTCGAATTGTTAGGAAAAGGGCCATATCTATAAGACTTCTATTGTATTTGCAAATGGTTTGTTATTCGGTAAGCTGGGCTAACTAAGTAGAGCATCGTGTTAGCGTCGGCACTGTCAGTTAGTTACGGTATCTGAAATGGTGTATGATTAGTTCGGTTGGAGACAGCACGGATATAAGGTCTGACATTTGCTGACACCCCGCCCGCTCTCTAATCTCTAATCTTAGCCTCAATCAGTTAGTTGGACACGATTGATCAAGGCCAAAGCGGACTGTTCTATAGCATCCAGTCTGTGTAGTTCTCATTCTCCATCCCTGGAATAAGTCACTATATCATCTCTGAAAGAATGCCGCCTGACATTCGTACAAGATCCCGCACCGGTTTGCCCTCCCATCCTACATACAGAGTCTGCAAAACCGCCACTGACGTACGTTACCAAGGCTGCAAGGCATGTCGTCGACAGCATCGCAAGTGTGACGAACAAAGACCTATTTGCAACGCCTGTCGAATCCGAGGTGCCGAATGCGACTACCAGAGACCTTTGAAATGGACTGGTTTGTGTAGCTCAGACACTTTCCACCAACAGAAACCTACCCCAGTCCTGGTCTCGTCACCGATGCAACTCGGAGTCGAGGTGGTTGAATGGCTGGCACATACAACCGAGACATCGCACTCATCCGCAAATAGTGACATTAACCGTAGTGCTTACAACCCAAGTCCTCCAGAACGCGCTCAAGATCATGGTACAACATTGGCGCAACTCAACGGCTATGCGGAGGAATCCCAAGCCCATAAGATTCTCTCGGATGATAGCAACGATACGAATCATGCCGGCTTTGCCGAACCTTCTGAAGAATCAACTGCAGTACCAGACACCACTGAGAAGACATCTTCTTTTAGCGACTCTAGTACTGGCATTGTTGACAATGCCTTGAGCAGTCTCTTTTCGCACATCTTTCAGCGAACTAGCGATGAGGTTACATTCACATACTGTCAGTAGTTCCATAACAAATTGTATTCTATATATACTTACATTTCAGACCTCAGACGAGTCTCCTCGTGTACAACTGCATATGATAGCGACCAGAACCCATATAGAAAACTGGCTATGGTGGCTCTTTCATATCCAGTCCTACTACATAGCATATTATCCGTATCAACAGCCCACATGGAGATGTTTGGTCAGAGCAACCGATCTATACTATACTCACGACAATCACAGGCTTTGAAATCTTTACGAATAGCTTTGAAGTCATTGCATTTGGAGGATGACCAGTGCACAGACACCAACACCCCACGACCCATGGAGTCAGAGGGAGTTTTTTCTTTCCATTCCGCGAGAGAAATCACTCTGGCTGCTATGATAATGCAAACTTCGTCAGTACTCATGATGGACATGAGTAACATCGAGATTCATATGAAATATGCGTTGTATCTTATTCAACATCTAGGATACATGACTCAGCCCCCTCGATCAGTCTTTCTCAACACACTTATATATCGTTTTGCAATGGTAGATGTAGTGCTCTCCTACATTCAGTCTCGACGCCCACGAGCCTCATTAGACTTCTTCATGTATCAAGACAATGACGAGAAGCATGACCAAGAGCCATTATTTCAAGAAATGCATGGATGTCATCGGCGCGTTCTATCCTTCCTCGCTCAAATCGTGAATCTTAGCGCAGACCTCGCCGAGCCTGGAGCACCCAAGTCTGAGGATCAAGCCAAAGGTTATAACCTCGAGACCGAGATGCGTCTCTGGGGTCGAACGTATTGCCAGAGAATGGCTCAAGATTCGAAGCAATCAAAGTCGCCCATCGGAAGTTTGGAACATCAGTTTAACAGCCGTGCTGACCTTGAGGTTGTCTGTGAATGCTTCTACTGGACAGCGCACATTGTTTTACTGCGAAGGGTATTTCTAGATCCTACAAACTCCACGCGAGTGCAACTTATTCGAAAACATATGTTTTGGCTGATGGATGGCCTTGTGGCTGGCTGTGGTCCGGATTCGTCACTACCATTTCCATTCTACATAGCAGCCTGCGAGGCAATGACGAGTGAGGATCAAAGCTGGGTGAGGCGGAAGCATACTGAAATGCTCAATACATACCGCGATCGTGCGAGAGAATCGTTGATGACATCTGTGGAGGGGATATGGGCGAGAGCAGCTGCAGAAGCTCCTCTGGTCTTGGGGACTCATTCCTGGGAGAGCCTCTCCGATGGGGCATTTAGAACCGAGGATACCGAGGCTTTACACTTTTGGTTCTAGCTTGAGGATTTGAAGAAGCGTGGTTTCAGGATAAGCTGGTGCTTAAGTTATAGACTATGACGATGTTGATAAATAAAAATGAATTCTTTCAAATTGGACCAATATATATAACTATAATGGTTCTGTATAGAATAGCTGCCACAAATTCAGCTATCATTGGTGGCGTTGCAACATGCCCAGTCGCTTGATGCATCTGCTATAGTTGGCCTACCGGGCTATTATTCCCATCTTGACTGTTTCCTGTTTCTTCAATACTGGAGAACCCAACACTCCATTC
>JACYFE010005277.1:0-18362 GCA_014764975.2 Fusarium sp. DS 682
GACGGGTTTTAAATAATATATCTATTAATCTTATATATACAATACGGTAAAATTAAACTAAACAAGCTTAAAGTAATTAAAAGTTTATAGCAGTATTACGTTTATAAGTCACAAATACGGCTAGAAAAGACACATCTGGTTTAATACAATGCCAGAAATGGGAACAAGAGCCAAAGGGGTGATCAGAGCTTATGCGGGCTGATAAACAGCTGAGCCAACGTTGAGCCAGTGAACAAACAGGCCGTAATAGCGGCCATCCGTGCTTGCTCATGTGTGGTGTGAGTTTCGTCTCATAATACCAGTTTCATCGACAGCACAATGTGATATTCTCTGAACAAGTACTGGCTCAAAGAAGTAAAACACCAGGATCATAACTATAAGAGAGATAAGATTACATCTCATTTTTTCTTTTCTTTTCTATCCTCAACACAAACCCCAACACCCTTACAGCAAACCTCGAGAGCATCATTTTACACATCGCAACCACTTACAGTACAACACTGTCGCATAAACAGTAGCAAAAATGGAGTCGCCGATTGTCGTACCCGTTGCCCAAGATGATAACCTCATCGTCCATTATAACGGTGATACATTCGCTGTTCAACGTCCGCTACCCCCCCTTTCAACCGAGCTGCTTCTCGAATGCATCTCTCAAGCTTATGGAAATGGTATTAAGGTGATTCTTATGGTTCTCGATTCACTTACGGGCGTAGGCAGCCCTGGTACGAGCAAAGTTGGGAGGTTTGGTTACCCCATTCTCACCGATACTAGAGTCGTTGAATACTACAAGCTGGTGATGGTAGTTGCATCAGAGTCAGAATATTTCAAGCTACTAAAAAGCGACCTTGATGATTTTCAGCCACGGTCTGATTACTCTCCCTCAGTGATCCCGTATCAGCCTCTCTTCCGGTCGATTGAGCATACAGGGAATGTGGTCCTCGCTTGGGGGAGGCATGGAGATCACTCGTCAGGTTTCAGAGATGCTCAAGGTATGGCTCTGCCTAGAATTGAGATTCCTGATCCTTGTCAGCCCGTGCCTGTTAGTACCTATTATCAACAGTTGTGGCCGAAACCTTCGACTCCGCCTCTTTTGGAGGACAGTAAGACAGCTGAGATCAGGAACATCAGACATGAACTCGAACGGGCGAGAGCCTGGGCTATCAATGAGTCTATATGCCAGATCAAGAAAGACGCTGACGCACTATACTACCGCAACGACTCCTGGCGTTGGCGGGATCAACATGGTGGATCAAATCTCGCCCAAGAAGTTTGCAGAATGGACGAATCCAGGCACATACGTGATTATGAGGCATTCACAGGAGCCACTGAAAAGAGATTTCAAAAGGCACAGGAAGCCTGTGGGAAACGCCAGAAAATAGTTTTATTGGCGACAGAGAAGTGGCATGTCGACTACCAACGGAGTAGTCTATGTCCCCCTCAGGAACAAGTTGGTCCCTGGCTTGCAAGCTTTCCAGATCCTTTACTCTCTATAGTAAGGCGGATTATCGAACAGAACGGTCAAGAATCCTCTGAACCTCCACTCGATTTCAGCAAGATCTGTCTCCCTTCTCTCGACAGTGCGCGCGATTCATGTCTCGCTTGCAGCGAGGGAGGTCAAGGTAGTGTGCCGGGAGAGGAGCATGACGCAGCTGAGTGATAGCACGAAGATAAAGTGCTCTAGTGGATAAGGAAGGCGTAGAGGATTTCTTTGAAGTGGATGATAGTTGGTAGATAATGATATGGCGCCGCCTTTCTCTGGTAGCTGGACTATCAGTACAATTATTGATGCGTTTTAATTGCAACCATAGTCATGAAAAATCGATTTCCTTCTCTTGAATTATATGTTTGTTCTTGTGATTGAATTAATGTGTCTGAGACTAAACTCCTTTGGATCTAATTATAGATCGAGATAGAAAAACAAGCACTCCAAGGAAGCTTAGTAATCTTCCAGTCAATGTCAAAGATCTGCCTTGGTGCACAGACCCGTGCTGTCAACCGTGCTACAGGCAGCAACTGGGCCGAACCCTGTTCAACGAGTTGATTAACACGGCGAGCCGAATTCTATAAGACCTTGGTCCGTGTTTATTAGTTGTAGGAAAGGGATGGGCTCCTCTATCGGTCAAGAAAGCCGTATACTCTATAGGCAAAAGTTCAACACCAGCGCAGAAAGGTTCGAAACTACTAGCGCTTACAAACCAAAACAGTCTAATACAGAAATCCAATATCGACCTACAGGCTATCATTGTTCAGTCACTTTCCTGAGTAGGCGCTTCTTTCATCTGAGCCGATCCTGTGCCATGGGTGAGCGAAATGGAAGAGCCTCACAACACAGTAACTACATGCAGAGGCTTGTTCAAGGGTCATATTAACCTATTCATCGCCCAGGTTTTTACTTGTGAAAAGAAAACAAAATGCCTACAAATTCAGAGATGATGAGAGCACGTTGTTCTTTTCCCACGATATAAGTTTCTACCAAGAGCTTCCACAGTATTCCATATCTGTAAGTTGAGACAATGCTGATAAGTCTGCCAGAATACATTTCACAGATGCCGCGGCCTCTTTTCCTGCAAAGATGGTGGCAAAGCTAAGCAATGACAGCGAGTAAAATGTTGCCTTACAGCATCCCTCCGATGAGAACTGTACCTGCACCCTAGCTCAGGACAGTGAATGTTCTGGGCTCCCTGTTGGTGCTTAGCTTTCCAGTGTTTCGACAACCCCGATTTGTCTTTGTATAATTTCTTACAACCAGGAGATGTGCAGCGAAATTGCCCCCTATTGGGTAGTCAGAGGCAGCTTTGTAAATTCGGATTGTGCCAAACTTACTGTTCAATGTCCACTTCTCTTTTCTTGGATGGAGACGGAGGATATTCCGTAAGGTATCTTTCAACTTCATGTATAAATACTTCGGTTGTCTCGAGATGATTTAGAAAAGGCTATAGATCATTGGTCAGAAGATTCGAAAATTGGTAGACTGCTCACCCTACCTCGGCGATATTGACCAAGAAGACGTGAATTTCTTGTATAGTCCCCATATTTCCGAGAAGAACAAACCTCTTAGCAACAGAGAGAAGCGCCACAAAGCTGGGATTTTCCGACATAGCCCTTCTCAAAGGCTCGAAGAACTCTTCCTGCAGACGCTTTTCCTGTTTGGACTTAACACTAGTAAATGCGGAGCCCCGCCTCTCACAGACGACGGTTTGTCCATTGCCAGAAAATGAAAAGAAGGCAGCCCCATTTTCTTTTCCAAAGGCAAGAACAACAAGAAACATGTCGGTATTCCGCAGCGTGAATATAGGGTGGTCGGAAGTTATTTCGAGTGCACGATGTTCGATCTTGGGCTGTGAATCATCGGTATGTGACGGAGGGTCACGGAAAGGATATTCTGTGGGTATAGGGGCATAAGTAGGAAAGCTCAGGGGTGAGCAAAAAGGTGCATTCGAGTATCTTGGAATAGGGCCAAACCAGGATTGAGTGAGATCGCGATGATTGGTCAAAGCTGGCGTGACATGGTGGTCCTGAACGGTTCGAGAGCCGGATTTGTTTATATCTCCCTCGATGTTACAGAATTGTGCAAAGTTGAACTCTTCGTGACATGTTCCTAGCAGATCGAATGCATCCTGCTCCAGATCGCTCATCAACCCGGTCATAGAAGGAGCTGAAAGAAATTCGAGACCAACAGATGTAAGATCTGCAGCCTGCATGAACGCCTCAGAGGCATTATTGGTGTCTGGACAAGCCTGAGGGTCGCATGTAAGGGAGGAAGAGTCCGGATTGCGAAATGCTGCGTCGGTAGGCGGGAAGTCTCCGCTAGGATCTTGTCCAGTTGGCTGATTATAATCGCTGCTAACATTCTGAGGCCACATTGAAGACGCCAGGGTGTCTAAAGCCAATCTTTCTTCGTCATCGTAGATGCAGTCTCGCCAATGGTGGAGTCCTGCGAGAATCTGATCGCCGCGAATGCGCCCTTGGCGAAACATCAAAGTTGACATGACGAATGATAGACAAGCGAATGAAAAGACTTCAGCCAGAGTTTCCGGTAAAACGCCATGGAGGACGTCTCGGTACGTTAAAATACCCATTTGCCCAAGGGCTTCTGCGTCGGGGTAGTAGTCTCCAAGTTTCGCAATTTTGGGACATGCCGATGCCGAGCGTAAGCTTTCCAATTTCCAGAACTCGTTCTGAATACCCAGTCGTAATGATCGAAGTCCTAACCATGCACGCTCTTTTGGATCTGCTTTTTCCTGGTGTTTCGGCACGTCTTCTTGCTGCTGGGGCGCCTTTGAGATTTGCGTTGAATCAACCAGCATCAGTTCTTCTGGTACATCTGATATATCTGGAATATGGCAGCTCGCGTCTGTGAAATCGGGAACATACGGGGGTTGCCAAGCATCAAACCACGGTTCCTTAACAGTAGGTGCTGTACAGAGGTGTTTCTCTGTTTCCTCAAGATAGAGAAGGCCAGCATGAATACCGTCGATCTCAGCCAGGGCAACTTCTCTTTTAGCTCGTTTAGTAGCGATCCTCGTGCTTATGGGGCGATAACTGCCTTCCAGCCAGCATTGCGGTTGACATTGCGACAGCTCATCCTCATAATATATCATCCTGTACTATCGCAGTCCTCAACAGAAGTTTTCCAATTCGACCCAACAAGAAAGAGAAATGATCGACTTGAAGAGGATGATTTGCTGACTAGTAATTTTCAGGTCGTTCCTGCGAGGTAAAAAGATATTGTTGGGGGTTTTAGCACTATTGAGGAGAGGTACCAGGACATTTCAACTAACGTTAGGACAAAACAGTAGGACATGTTCAGGACAATGATGTTTCACGTTTGCCAACCAGAATCAATGACAGCCAACAGAATACGCCACATACGCATGACTGTTCTGGTCAGGGCTTCTGGCCCTATCTGCTTACAGCCAATCATGTCCTAGGAAGAGTGAGTAAGTATATACATACTCTATATGATTATTTAATACTAAATAAAACTTGTCTTTTGTCGCCCCTAAACGAAGAGGATATACTCCTCGGCATCCAGAAGTTTCGGCAGACGTTGAGCGACATGTCACGCACATTGAAAACCAAACCGCATGTATCCTAAGTTGAACTCTGCGTCTGATAGTTAGGGCCTCTCCGTTTCGAAGAACCCGCATGTTGGTCTCTTTAGTGCCGAGTAATTGAGACAACTGACCGTCAAATCTGGGGGTTGTAGCGCTATCTTGGGTATGAGAATTTGCCAACTTAGCTAAGAGCAACGACAAGGACCATGCCAAGGCAGCTCGTAAACACACGTGGGTTCAAGTATGTTTGGAAGAGAGCAACAGATAGTATTCTCGACAAGAAAATAAAGAATGAAGTTGCTGATTTTAAGGACGCCTCTTGACCTAATTTAGATCCAACTATTTCTTGAGCCTGAGGTCGACAACATCGCATTTGAAACGACTTTGTGACGGCGCGTGAGGTCAAGATCTACCATACATATCCTCAAGTAATGGAAACTCGTCTGATACTACTCCAAGTTCTTATTGATACTTTACAGTAGGCCATCTGAGACGCGTACACTTATCACTTTGATCTCGGCTGCTGCTATTATGGTTTCACGAATCTGGGAAGACTTCTTGTGGAGATGGAGACTTTTCAATGCTGATTCTTAAAGTAGGTGCCCCAAGTGTTGCTTTCAAGATTGACGTAAGAATGGATCAAGCGGTCAGGGCCTGGGGTGATGCAGAATGTAGGAACTAATGTTGCACTTCCATTATGAGAGAAGAAGTGGGGCTTGTTGGGACCCGGGTTGACTGCCGGGTAGTTTACATGCTGCAACGGATGACAGCTTATTCATTCCGCAAGCATAAATTGACGGAAACTGTTACTGCAAATAAGGATTCAAAACGTCTTGTATGTATTTGCCATAATCGCCACCCTTGTTTGTGGCGCGATTCTTGTTCTTGCAACTCTCAGCAAAGATTTCCGTTAAGGCACGAAGCTTTGATGTCACGCAGATGGGTGTCGATGGTACAATACATTGACAGTTAATGTTGGATTTCATTTACATATTACAGTCGCATCATGCAATTGAACTCGTCCTGAGATAGAAAGGCGCTCGAAATGTGTTCTTGGTACCGTTTTGTGTCATTTTACTCGAGGTTTTGGCATTACAACCCAAAGACCTAGATTGCGCCTTCGTCGTGCATTTGTAATTTGCAGCCAGCGCGTCTTACCTTCATCACAGCAGGTCATCTACTAAGCGTACCAATGGATGACAGGACTTCTCGTTTAGGTAGGTTAGAAGCAAACTGACCTCGACGGTCTGGATTCAAAGTATCGTGAAGAACAGAGCCCGGCGCTGTCCTCGTGGTGAGCCTTACAGGGCGATGACAAAGACTGGGACGGAACAAAAGAGCACCAATCACAGCATAAGTGCTGCCAAATCAGGCAAGACCGGCACTGATCCCTCCGAAAAAGCGGCCCGAGCCTCGAAAGATGTTTCCGTATTCTGTTAGATCTCGTATCACTAACAGCACAAGTGCCGGGATCCGCCGACTGATCGCAAAAGATCTTTCAGCTCAGTGGAGCAGCTTCTCAATCCAGCGAAGGCCGCTGACGTTGAGGTACTGTACGGAGTAGCATCGCATTAAATGAAAGCCGCTGATGTCAGCATGGTAATCGGCATCTAGATTGAAATGGGACATAATAGTTGCGCGGGATATGGGTATCACGTAGTAAGCTGACGCTTAAGCCGTGATTGGTTCACAGTTGGAACTTTTGCGAAAAATATGCATTCTCGCATTATATAAATATGCGATGTCTTTCTTGATCACCATAAATCAGAGTATCCGACCAAATCATTCAACCTCATCAACCACCATGAAGATCACCGCCTTCCTTACTTCTGCCCTCGTTGGCGCCGCCGCTGCCCGCGACAGCGTCTACCTCGTAAACTCTTACAAAGGGAATGAGATTTCCAGCGGAATCGCATACTATGCCGACGGGCACTCTGCAACCGGAGGATCTCGTCCCGATGACTACGTCGACGTCGTCCACGGAAGCAACATCATCTGGGAAGGTCGAACTGTAAAGGGTAGGTTTTTGTCTACTCTCTAGACTTTTGAAAGGCAGAAGTTAAACTGAAATTAGGCACTTTCGGCAGTGGTGTGTCCTTCACATCAAACATTTTTGCGGATGCGGGCGAGAAGCAGCCAAATGCTTGGGCTGGTACGGGAACGAACGGGTTTCATACGTATAACTGCTACAAGGGTACTGCGCCGAATGGAAAACCTTGGGTGCTGTACACTGTGGATGGCTGGACTGTCAACGTTATCTACTTCTGCAATCCCTTCAATTAGAGAGTGATGGTTGGAGATATATAGACCTAGCAACTGTATATATTCTGTACTCGCCTGATGGTCACTTGGCGGCACGAACAGTGCACATTTATTCATCACTTCTTACCCAGCTTGGCTCTTGAGTTCGCACATATCCTCGGTAAATATCAGTCGCACTGCCATTAAGTCTTCAGACTTGTTTGTTCGTTCGCACGACGTGCAGCCTGTTTGCGGCTGTATCGAGCAGCAAGCAACTTGCAAGACCGAAAATCAAGAAATTGAGGCGCGGGTTCTGTCAGATGTGGATGATTGAATTGCCCTATTTCATTGTCACGGGGCTTCTGAAATGAATGTTGCTGCGTTGGGAGTCGCTCACATTGAAGCTGCCGCAGAGGTCCGCCGATTTCCTAGGAAATGAGTGACCAAAAAAAGATTGAATTAATTGATTATGCTATTTCAGGTCATGTGACTTGCCCCATCACTAACTAAATGATTGGCTGGTCATTCTGCGACCCACTGTTTTTGGGCGGATCAATATTCCGCCGCCCCTCATCAATTCACTCATCTCCTCACTGCCTAACCACGTTCATTCACGGCACCACTCCACGAGTCCATCACAATGCAACATCCCCCCAACCCCAACATCACCCTCTCCCCTCGAGGCATCTCACCAACACCTTCTCCTCCATGAGAACCTCCTCAACCCTCTTTTTACGCCCCCCTCCCCCACTATCCCGCCGAATCCGACCGCTAGCTCCGAAACGCGTCCAAGAGAAATCGGTGAACTCGCGCTACAGACCGTTATAAAATTCCGCTTTGTACCCATCAAACGAGCGCGCCTGGCCTCCTTTGCTGGAACATTCGGGGTCTTGTGGGAGGGGACTGTTGATGTCTTGCAGCTTAGTTCTGGAGCGCGACAGTTGCCCGGCTGCGAAACTGATCTTCTCGAGGTAGTCTGTTGGTCTTTGACCGTAAAGGGAGCTTGCTCCGTCTTGCAGCTTAGTTCTGGAGAAGGGGCAGGTTGCTTTCAGATACGCTGATTCGGGCTGGTGTTTTGTAGGTGAGTGCTGACTTTGATGTTGTTAACTAGTAGGAATGGCGACGTTATCGAGCCTCGATGTCAATACTACTACGCCTGCTGTTGTCTCGTGGCGGTGGAATGATGCGACACGTTTCTTGGTCGAGCCTGACCCTGCGATCAGAGACATTACCCTTACGACTCACTTCAACAAGAATGATACCTTGTTCGACCTGGCCATTCCCATCAGGATCAAGGGAATCAAGACCGGCACGACCTTGATCGTCAGAGTCCTTCCATCGTCCATCTCTTCCTTCGACTTTGCCGAGAACCCTACAGTCCCCAGTGTCATTCGCAACAAGTTCAACTCGAGCACCCTCCTTCTCGAATTCCGTCTGAACTCGCTTCCCAAACTCCTGGTCTCTGTCGCGGCTGAAGAACCGTTATCTCCCCTCCGCGCACAATCAGGGACAGTCATCGACGCTCTCCGTGAACTCGCAAACGTCAAGACATTCTCCGTCTTCATCAAGAACGAAGCGACGTCGAAGGCACACCTCCGACAAGTCCGTCATGCCATCAGCGAGGGCCTGTTCCTCGTCATCCAAGATGACTTGAAGAGCATGTATCACGGCACAGGCGCCAAGGTCGTCACCCTCCCAGCCCCTCAACAAGAACCACCACCATCCTACGACCAAACCGAACCTCCACCGCCTCCCGCTCCAATCTACGACCGAAAGCGACCCCGCAAAGATGACCGTGAAGAACGTGACGATGACATCGCCATGATATGGGCTCATCTGAACATGACTCAGTTACGGCATGACGCAGAGATGAATGCGCTCAAGGACGAGAATAAAGACCTCAAGCAAGAGATTCATGAGCTACGGGAGCGATTGGCGAAGTATGAGAAGGGTCAAGGGGACTTGGGAGAGGAGTTTGAGGCTTCAGTGGCGATGACTGCGGAGCGTGTTGCTGACTTGGGGGATCTTGCGGATGTTAAGTTCTTGGAGGTTAGGGATGAGATGAGGGAGTTGGCTGATGATGTTAACCTCTTGAAGGGGTCGATTGATGAAGATCGGCTGGTGGATAGAGTTAAATACAGGGTGCTTGATCACATTAGGGCGAGTTTGTCTTGCGACATGCCGCCAGATGATTGATGAGCTTTGGGTTCTTGATCAGACCCAAGAAACAACATCACCAGCGGAGGTCTTCCTCCAAGCAGCTTGGGCACCGGACGGAAGTCGAGAAGACTCCTGTCGCTCAACAACCCGGCGCGCAAGACACTCCACCATACGGCACTACGATCAAGTCCTCACGACATCTGGGCCATCTTGGCACGGCTGGATATGCCTCCAATCCTCAGCGCAATACGGCCTGCCACCGAAGCCAACTCAAATGATGCCAGAACTACGAATTGGGTTGAGAACCATGTATTGGATGGCTGGATGATGGACTCCCTTTGAGATCTTTGAGAAATGGGGGTATGTCTGCCTCTCTGCCTAGAGCGTCATCAACTTGACAAGCTCAACAGATGGCGCCCTCTCACCACCTCATAGGCTTACTGCATACTTAGCGTAGCGTGTCAATTCATCTCAGCGAGCACATGCTCTTCTTCCCGCTTCGCTTGCACAGCCATTCCCTTGCTTGATCTGTCTTTGAAACCGCACGATACCCCCCACTGATCTGTGACCTTCTCGTGTACTATCTTCCCCTCATGCCTCATTCCATGCCATCAATGTGACCGCCAAGCATGGCGTCGCTTGCGTAGCGGCCGATCTGTTCAACAACTGTACTGTGAGACTCGCTGTTCCCGTTCTACAAGCCGCGTAGCACCTGTTGTCAGGTCTTAGTTGACAGAGATGAATGATGCGAGCCATTCCCCCAGTAATTTTGATGTCGTGTTTCGCGATCTGGCCGCGATCGCTGAACCGCATGTCGACTTGATCTGGAGATGCTTGCGACGATGTCGAAGCAGCCAGGAGCCTGGCAGGATGATTGAGATCCTACGCGTCGTCGTTGATTCCAGGAACAACACTTTGGGAAGCGTTGTTTAGGTGGAAGGCCGTTGAAAGCATGGCGGTACACCGAGCGGTTCGCAAACTCAATCCATCCAGGTTTGATCCCCTCCATCCACTTGAGGGTCCATCTTCACAAGTTGCGCACGACACATTCATCAACAAACGACCATGGGGACATCGAACGATAGCAAGACCGAATTATCTTCGAATCAGGGCTTTATCATCGCAGAAACTCTGCGTCGAAGATTTCAGTGCACTTCCCACTGTTAGTCTCGATTTGGCCCCCGCGCAGCAACAGTTCTAGCATCGCGAAACCGGTTTAAGGCGTTTGACTGGGAAGATGACGGTGACGATGACAAAGATCTGGAGTTGGGGCCATACGGTCGAAGTCAAGGAAGGGCTACGGAGCTAAAAGGGATTTGACATTGGAATTGGGAACGAGGACGCTGGATAATCCGTCAAAAGGCTCTAGCCTCGGGATGTCAGCAGATATTTGACCTTGAATCAGAGGGTAAAATAAAATTACCCAAGAGCCTGCTAAGTTTACCCTAAACTATCCAAAATTTACTTCAGTCTTTTGTCACTTAGGATTGAGAGGCTCTGTCATCTTGTAGCCTGGTTGTCTAATCTCGATGAGAAGGCTCTTGAGACTCTTGTAGATCACTTGGTGGTCCGTTTGTTGCTCATGACAGTCCAATGATTTGTTCATAAGCGGCATGTTCATCGAGGCTCATTCAATGACTGTGTCTTTTGATCTATCTTACTATGTCCAAGTGCCAAAAGTATAAGATTTAACACCATTACAGCCGAAAATCACAATCCTTTTCAACAAGACCAATCGCATCTTCTGTCGAGTTCGATTCAGACGCACTTCTGTTCAGCCCGAACTCAAGCTACCTGGATTCATCTCATTCCTCCAAAATCGTGTCTAGGTCCTCCAACAGAGAAAAATCTCTGCAATACGTTAGTAGCCCCGCCAACATTTCCTCTTGACGCGGCATCGCATTGCGATACTCAGCAAGTAGTACACAAACTTCATCTAGTTCTTCACTGAGAGCATCACGCGCTGTACTCCACAAATTGAAAGACTCATCAAGATATCGAAGCAATTCGTATTGGCCATCGAGGATAGTGGCGACAGTGCCTCGTGTAGCCCTAGCAGGTAGATGCTCTGGAATTTGCAGGACAAGAGAAACCTGCCGGTGGGTTTCGCGGTTGGCTAGAATAGCGGCGTCGATGGTTTCAATCGCTTGCGCATACTCTGCACCTTGGGCTAGGAGTTGTTTCGTATTGCGGTGGGTTGTGGCGATGAGAAGGCGTAATTCGTCGATTAGTTCGAGAGGCATTGCGTGCACGACCTCGTCTGACGTACCTCCGCTGGCGCAATGGGGACGGTCTGGCATTATACCTGAGAGATGTGCGTTGGGAGAACTGTCTTTACTGTGAGTTTTGGATTGAGTGGAGTGATGAGACGTTGACTTACCTGATAATACAGAGAGAAGACTTTGATATGAAAGGAGACTGCTGGGATGCAAGGTAGTCGAATTCGCAGCTGAGAAGACGTTACCGGATTGTGAGTCTTGACAAGATGACAAGGAAGGATGTTATAAGGCAAGAGAATTTGTACTTGCAGAATCAGGTGAGAATAGATCAAGACTATGTGACGCGTAACAGGCTCTTTGTCATGGTCTACAGACTGCTGCGGGTAATCACCTGAAAGAAATGTATTTTCTTTGAGGCTGCATGCAAACTTCCGTGCGAAAAGGTCCTAAGCGACATTCCGCCCCTGAAGATGTTTGATGAAGACACCAAATGCACGTCTTTGTTCTCATTCAATGATCAATATCAAAACACGAAGTGGGTGAATGAAGCGATGTGACTGACATGCTTGTTTAACCCTCAATAAAGAGAGCATTGAAGGAATACCTGCATATTCTCTCGCCTTGCGACAAACTAAACTATCTCCTTGATACTCTGCATAATAGCCGTCCCTTCTTCTCAGAAACTCCCACGCTCACAGTCTCGATAGGTTCTTCCGGATGCACCATTTCCAATTTGTAGTTCCTCAGCACTGTAGCGAGCACCTTCAATATATTCATCATAGCCATGTTTCTACCGATGCACGAACGATGTCCCGTACTAAAAGGCGATAAGCACCCTTGAAGTTCCTTTTTATTCGGTCCAAGGAAGCGATCTGGCTTGAATTCATTGTGGTCGTCGCCCCAAATTGATGGGTTATGGTGAACGACGTGGTTTAGAGCAAATACAGTGGTCTTTCTGTTATTAGCCTCGCGACTTTCAAATAGGGTGTTTGATCTTACGTTCTGAGGTATTTGACATTCCTGAATCGTGAACCCACCGGGAGTCGTGATCTTCCTTGGTAAGGGCATGGTGAACACAGGGTTGATTCGGAAGTTTTCGGATATGCATGCCATTGTGTATGGTAGATCGTTCTCAAGATTCTGATAAGGAATGACTAGGCCTTTCTGATGAGACAGTCTCGAATCCAACTCTTGGGTGACTCCCTTTAAAATCTCGGGGTTCTGGAGCAAGTGGGCAAACAAAAGTGTCAGTGTTCCTGACGTTGTGTGAGATCCGGCCACACTGCAGTTTGTGAGAACAAAGTTGAGTTTCAGCAACGAGACTTACATCATCCCGAAAGCCTCGGTGTTTATATCCAACTCAGTAAGTCTGGCCCCAGTCTCAGGGTCTGTAGCATTCAACAGGCACGAAAGAAGGTCCTTGCTGTCAGTGGATTTATTATCGATTCTTCGTCGGACGCACGCCACAGCTAGATTCCGCAGCTGTGCACGAGCGTGGAGAAGACGTTGCAGCCAGGGCAGTGGGATGTAGGGCAGAACCTTTTTGATCCACGGGAGAGCGTCGGGTGTCATGGCTATCAAGCAAGCAAGGTAGACGTGGTCTTTGATAGGTGGTAAGCGGGATGGATCTCGCTCATCCTGAGAGTCGAAGCTTCTGCTAAAGGCGAGCTCGCCCAGCATATCAAAGACGTAAAAAGCAATTATCTCCTTGAGATCAAAGTCTTGCTCGGTATCAGAGAAATGGTCGAGGTTCTTTTGAAGCTTCAAAATATGCTTGTTGAGAGAATGCTCCATCTCCTTAATGGACTGCAGGGAGAAAGTATGTGCCATTTGACGTCGTCTGATGGAATGAAACTACATCTAGATTTAACAAAAAGTCTATCCGAGGGTAAAGGAAAGAAGTACCTCTTCATCTTGCGTTCCAAATATATTGGGGTTGAAAGCTGTAAAGCCATCGTAAAAAGCCGTTTTCTGCAACTGTCGACCCGCTTTGTAGATAGTATTCACGGCATATGGTGTACGAAATGATAGATCGTTTGGTCCGACGCGTACAACGTCGCCGTATTGCTCGTGGAGACGAACAAGTGTATGAGGCAGGTGTAAGGTCCAGATATGATATGTTTTCCACAGGTTGGTGAGGGAAGCGAGGGGAGGGCCCGGATACTTTGATAGTGGGTGGAGATAACGGTAGTAGAAGACATATAGCAGTATCAAGAAGCTAGTGAAGGCTGAACCTTGAATCAATATGGGCAGAGTCATGACGAATTTTTAATGTGAGCTGACATTGGTAGTGGAATGGACGATGGAAACAGGGGGTTATAGTTGGGCTTTGTATTTCTTTGAACATCATACAGACTCATCAACTTTTACATCTGTCTTAGGTCATAGGCACGTCCGATCATACTGAGTAGTATCAATGCTACCCCGGATGTATCGGAGTTGATGTCAATGTTACCCCAGATGCACCCCGCGCAATCAGTTCCGAGGTACAAGATGTAAGATCATTGGCCCAAAAAGTGTACATGCCGGCAGTTCAGAAAGATGGGAGTGTTCCTCCACTCGGGATATGGAGGAGTGCAATGCGGAGCTATATGAAAAGCCGCACTTTGCGTGGGTTTGTGTGATGATGTATTTCTGTATAACAAAGCTAATTAAGGCCTCAGTTGGGATAAAATCTAACTCGAACTTCAATAGTATTTAAGCCAGGTGACTAATAATCTTTTACCTCCACTGTAACTATAAGGTACTTACATCCTTATGAGTAATATCCTCATCCTCATTGCGGCCATTATCTATGATATACATCCTCACGTTAGCCACAAAGAAACCGGCCCTCTGGGATGTTAATATAGGGAAAAGCCGAGTAGGCCTCAGGCATCAACCGATTCTGCGTTGTAGTGGCCGATTTCTAGGTGGCCGAGGTTAGAGCATAATCGGTGACCGAGATAGTGGGGAAACTTTCAGCCCCCAAAGCCCACGTGGGATCATCCTACCACATATTTGGTCTGTCAGAAAACCTAGCAGCCCGAAACATACGTTCTATTATAAGGACTTGAACTAAATGATCCTTCAGGATTATGGTGAAACTCAGCCGCATGGCCCTCGTACCATTCAATGCTTAGTAGATTGAGACTAAATGAAAATTGATACTAAATCAAGCTCAGCTGTGCATTCCCGCAAGTCTGTTCATCAAGCAGGCGTCGTGTAACTACATTCGAGATCACTTCAGCTGCGGCCGCTCCATGTTGATGTAAAGAAGATCTTGAGAGTCACCGCTTACCAAGAGAGAATTGACTATGATCAAGAAATTTGTAGAGGCTGACCAATTTGAAGACCGAGCGAGAACGGTTTGGTATAAATACCCTTCCAATCTACTGGTACAGAAGGATGGATAGCAAGACTCAGAGAAAGAACGACAGTACAACTTCACTCACTCACATCTACTAAAAGAGACATCATGTTTTCCCCTAATCACTTCCTTTCTATTTCCCTGCTTCTTCCTTTGGTCATCACTTCTCCGGTCCCTTCCACTGGCCACGATGACTCTGCACCTGGGTTCTCTCTACTCAAAGACCGCCAAGTCATCTGGTCCCAGGCAACATGCTCAGCAAAGGAGATCACCGATGCATCCTACAGACCTGACCTTCGCTGGAACGCCGTCGACTCCAAGAGCGCTTGGTCAGCTGTCGCACACTCCTGGAACCACGATGCCCCTGGTGAGGGTCAGAACACTCTTCCTTTCACCATGGCAGTGAGCAATTTCTTTCATGGCCCGGAGCACATGAACTGTCAAGATGTCGGAGACGGTACCTGCAACACCATGATTCAATGCGATGATACTTCTTTCCCAGCTGGTTACTTAATCCTCAACTCCTTTGTTTCAATTCATCAAATCCACCAGAATCGCTACAACGGCCTTGACTCCGCTATGAATCAGATGCAGAGCTCCATGGGCAAGTTCACAGAGACTTTTGCACCCCAGCTTGTGGACTCTGCAGCCGTGATGCGAGAAATTCTCAGTTCTTTCGCTTTTGCTATTGGTCTTGGATCAGCGTACAGTTGGAACACTGTTATCAAGACTGCCAAGATCTTTGAGAACGATGACTGGCGTGGTGTTGCAAAGGATGCGTTTAATAGCGCAATCACGCTTTCTATCACAATGGCTCGCGACCATCTTCCCACCGCGTCAGATCTTCAGAATGACCTGACTGAAGCGATGGGAAAGTTTGTCGGCAAGTGGATGGAAGCTGAAGCTAGCTATGTCAACAAGATCTTCTCAGGTGCGGTCGGAACGCTATCTGATCTGTACGGCCTCATCCAGGATGGTATGCAAGGCGCTGTACCAACTGGAACCGACCTTGCGACGTTGAAGAATGAAGCCCAGAAGATTGTGTACACCAAGATGATCCCTGCAGCGTGGAAAGTGGCTCCAGGAGACTACAGCCCTTTTATCCTTGTTTCAGACAATCCTTGCAGCTCCAAAGGAGAAGGAGATCTCGCAGGCCATATCGACGACTCGACCGCGGCTCAGACTCACGTTTGCTACGACAACAAGATCTTCTACGTGGTTACTCCACAATATACCAACAACCGTGGAAATCTTGTGAATTGGAAGCTCAACAGCCTTCCTGGTGGAACCTACGATAACCTGAGTAACGGCAACTGGGGCGGCGTTACTCTCGATGACATTGTCATTAGTTCCTGGAATGGATATAAGCTTAACGGAAATCAGAACGGGTATCAGATTCCTGAGACTTCTGATGCTGTTGACGGGGATGGTAATGTGGGGAACTTGATCTTTGAGGCCGGTGTGCGTACGCCTGGGTTTAGTACCATGCCGATTTGTGATGTGAACACGTTGATATCGAATTTGAAGAACTGCAACAGGAACTATGATGGATTTCCTTGTCGCAAGCTTCAGTTCGCTAACTCTTGCAACTGATTGGGTTGAAGAATGGGGGATATTGAACCTGGACAGTTGGGTTGGAGAAGTGGTTGACTTGGGGCAAGCTCTTCAGCTACTTTCTCAACTCATCCTTTTGTAACTAGCTCGGGTTCTCCCGTGGTTGGGCTGGTGATACCTATAAGAAACCATATATCTAGTCAAACTGGAGACTTTTATACCTTCCCCATATTGCTACTGCGAAACCTTTGTCAGTTAGAAGTTACCAACACTTTCCATCTTTATGTGCTGTATCCGAACAGTAGATTCTCAACGTATCGCTAAAGCCTGTATAGCTACGGATAAAGAGACGAACCGCAAACTGGAAATGCACCAGTGGAGATGCCGACGGCTGTTCCAACCCGTGTCTAGACCCTCTGCAGTGCTGGAATTGCATGGTCTGAGTAAATAGAAAGGCAAACAACGAGACAAGAGACTATAACTGAACGCGTCAAGTTACCAAGAGTGTCGCAAATGCTGTATGATAAATAATCCGTTAGTTTAACCTCGGAATGGTAGCAGAGCCCAGCGTTGAAAACAAGGTCACGCAAGCCCCAACAATTAATTACTGCCCGAACCTGAGTCCTCAATCCCGAGTCTACCAGACACTGCCCCAAGATAGGCATGGTATCGCCAGACACTAAACTTTTTCCGTCCTTGTATACAGAAGAAAAGGAGTGTACTGCGCTAACACGTGCAGCGGAAAAAGTTTTTAACGGAATTACCTCTTCGATCCTCTCTGATAGCTAGTTGTCAGTCTCATTAGACAAGTTCGGGATCCTGAGTAGTAGAACAAGCGAGGAATAATGCAGAATTGGCAAACATGTGAAGTCGTTAGTTAGTTGCCTAAAGTATATACTTATGGCTTGCAGTCCCTCCAACAGGTGAAGTCGCTAGATGAGACTGAGACTCGCAAAATAGTCCACCATGCCCCAAGGCAGCCTGATTTATTCATCATTCTGATCTGTCCCTATATCATAGTAGTCACATGTGCCCAGTCTACATACAAAATGCAATCCACCAGGATTTCCACCGTCCCGACCGGTTATCTGAGCTTTGCTAGACCCGCCGCAGTGACATGGCGGATTATCAGGATCATTGCCTCGTTCATCTGCAAAAACCAAGAACTTTTGACATTTTGTGCATTTGTGGTACGGGCGGCCTGCGTTTCCATTGGGGTTTGAAGATCGAGTGATCAGCCGTTGGCTAGGACTCTTGCAGACGAAACAGACTGGGGGGTGCGTTGGTGCCGGAGCGAGGGGTAGATTGATCGCTTCGGATGAAGTAGTCTATGGTGAGATTAGTAGCCAGTTCAACAAATGTGCTTGAGGTTCAGATGGGACTTGACCCTCATACCATAGTGAGAATGCAAATTTTTATGACGCTGGGCGACAATAGATTGACTCGAAATTCCAGATTTCATGTGGATTCATGCAGTATGCGGACCTCGGGCAATGCAAAGACTTATATCTCCCATGGGAATGCGACCAAGAGGGTTGTATCACCTCCTGGGAAAGGCCATGCCAAGAGATATGCGCCCTAATGTTTCAAAAAAGCGCTTTTTGTATTAATCTCAGCCGCATTTCAACCTCATTAGGAATAGGCACGATGACTGCAGCACACTGTAGTTCAGTATTCCGGCCACTAGAACGCCCTCTAGCTAGCCTCATGGTGTGAATGAGATCTTTCAGTCAATAATCCTGAGGGTATCAGAACATTTAGCACCTAAACTGAGTAGATAAA
>JACYFE010005286.1:0-51209 GCA_014764975.2 Fusarium sp. DS 682
GGTGGCGGAGGTTGACGCGGGATAACAGGAAGGTATCGTGGGGGGATGAAGTTTAGGGCTTAAAGGAACACAAACGTAAAGAACACATATAAAGGATATCACGAAGAAGGATAGCTGGGCTGGTCTGACTGTATAGCCATTGGAGATTAAGCACAGACGTCGAATGCAACAAGATAATCTATCAGGCCAAATCGAAAACCTTGTCAAGATCGATATCAGCTAGCTTTTAAACAGACTTCGGTGAGTTTCTGTTTCGAAACTTGAATAACGAAACTTCGTAACAATCTGCACTCTACTGGTGTTCAATAACAACACAAATCTGAGCAATTTAATTAGAGTTCATGTTTGACACTGAAGAGGGGGAACTATAGGGCCCTTTGAGCTATAGATTTAAAGGTTGATTTAATGCGTGAATATTTAGAAAACCATTCTTAATTAGAAGCCCGATCGCCGGTTCTTCTGTTTTGACAGTTGATTTGTTTATAATACCTTCTGTTTCACATGGGTGAATTTATCTGAGACGGTTTATGATATCTTAGCCAGACATGTCAAGCCAACACACTAACAGGCAAAAACAAATTTCTTTGGTGTGCTGTAGGCAAGAAGTACCATTCGTTGGTTTAAGTATGTTCCATAAACGATAACCACACTAGGGACTGTTAGTATCTAAGAAACTGCCATAAATCTGAGTTTACTTGCCATTTTTCAAAAACAATTCTATCAGTAGCTGTGTCGCCCCCTTCCGAAGCGTCTTTCGTATTCTCGAGGAGTATAGTGCCATGACTCTTCCTTGGGTTTGCCGAAACCGCAACACATGTTGTCGAGTGTGACGTGGATTTGAAAGTAAGGCAAGTGGAAGTTGAGGGTAGCTTGGAAATAGAAGCTGAAAGCTGGTTTTGTTTGTATGAAGTTGGGATAGAGAGGAAGAGGGAAATTGTTTGGTAAAGAAGAAGAAAAAAGGAAGGGAGAAAGTGGAAGGAGACGAAGTATGTATATTTTCAGAAGATCGAACTGTTCAAGGGACTGCAAGCCATAAAAATATACTTTAGACAGTCAACACAGGTAATTGGAACGCGGCATTTTTTCCCGTGATATAAACTTCTACCCCAAAGCTTCCATTAGAGGATAAGACGAAGGAAATTTGACAGTTTATGATATGAAATGTCTTCATTAACTGCTCTTACATTTCTGAAATAACTATCACATTAGAAAACCTTTTGAGACTCATACCTTGAATCACAAACCTTCTATCTCATATGTCAAGGGAGACATCTATTGTCTTACCAATATAAACTATTATAATGCCCAGCAGACTTTCTCCTGTTGCTGTCTCTCGACTAATCAAGTTTGTATAAACTTATTAATATCTCTCTGCGAAATAGATCTTTCAAGATCTATTTCCTCCAGACCAAACTACGCCCGAACACGCGACTAGAATACTCAGCCATACTCCTGAAAGTGTCGGAGGCCCTACAAACAATAAATTCTTTCCGAGTGGACTATTCTTGAAGTCCCTAGATGCAAATCATTGATTAGAGTTTCCTTGTTGTAGCGTGTTTTTAAGAAGTGTTATTTGGAGTTGATTATGGCCATAAGCTGATGCAAATCGCGCGCCCTACCTCGCTGTAACGTGTTAGAAGGATAGATTACGTACATAGGCAACTTACGCGGAGCGCCGAAGTACACTGTCTTGACCATAGAACCTTGCTCTTGCCATTTAACAATGCGTCTTCTAATGGCATTTAAACCCTGCGGGTGCCAGTGCTTGTCGCTAACAGCTTCAATTTGAGGTGGGAGAGTAGTAATTCTGTCGAGAAAGCGTGGCTCGAAAGGAAGGTAGATCATCTCGGCTGTGTTTCCGATCCATACTGAGCCGGACATTGTTGGCTCATCATCTGTTTTGGGGCTTTTGAGGGACATGAAACTTCCATATTTCAAGGCCACGTTGCGAGACTCGTGGCAGCAGTGTAGAAGACTCATATAGGCCTTCGTTCTAGGAGGCGCTGCAATACTTTTTTTTTTTTTTTTAGATCAAGTCCCAAACCTCGCATATCTTCGACCAAGGGTGCATATCCTCAGGTATTGCTCCCATACCATTAGGCGTAGCTTAGCTGGGAATTTGAAAACATGGGAAAACCATGGCCTTGCGGGTATTCTGGTTCAGAGTCCCTCGGTGCCATTTTAGTGTTGGAGCAATTAGAGCAGGAAGCTTTTGACTCATCGCCCACAGCGCGTGATGAACAAAGCTTCATGGTGATATTGAGGCGATTATAAAGGACCTTGTGACAAATAGGTCAATAGAACGAGAGAGAGAGAGAGAGGAAATGCGCGCAACTTTGGGTACTGGCGATGATTGGTTGTTGTGAGACCTGATATCCCTAGACTTTTTGCCGGTGAATTATGGCCAATTTGACTGCGAATTTCCTTCGGTGATGTAAACTTTGAGGTGATCTTTGAGGGGCAGAGCATCTTATAATCCTCACAAATGACAAAGGAGTCACTATCTAGGTCTTGTGTTGTAACCCTAAGTTACAAGCCTATCACGGCTACATGTTGAAGCCTGCTTATTTGATGCGCTCAAATGTAAGCTCTTATAGGGTCAATCCAGGCATTTTGCGGCTTAAGTTTTCTGTATCGATATCGTGACCTACTCATTGGGGCTATGAAGGTTTACGTTCACTCATGGTATTCGCCAGACAGCCCTGTCGAATCAAATGTGAAAAGTATTAAATAGGTATCAAATTAAGTTTACATACTCATGCTCGTGACTATCATCAATTGTTGTAAATGGACAGGATGTCAGTAGAGTTCTTGTACTCCACTCCACACTTGTCCGAAAATCCAGTAAACTTATCAACTCTGTCCTGAACATATTCCTCGAAACTCTTTCGGGTGCAGCTTGTTCCAGGGCCGTCATCGCAATCAGGTAAAGGCTGGGGCGCACTGTTGACCAAGACGCGGTAGTACTCGCCATCATCGTAGCCGTAGGTATTGGTGCAGTTCAATCGCTCGATAGCGATGTTGGTCAGGAAGGGCAGGATGTTGGAGCTCTTCCAGGCGCGACGGTAGTTGATCTTGCTCAAAGGCATGGTATCGTTGATTTGAGATTCTGTTCCAGCGGGTTCGGAGTTGTTGAAGAGACCCATTGCGACGAGGACCATGGGAGGTAGCTCACGGTGAGTGAAACTGACGTAAAGATCTTCATCGGAATCGTCACCAAGAAGGAGGCCAGCTGTAGTGTTCAACCAGGGCATGCCGACGTAACCAGAGATCTTGTTGCCGTAGCCAGCATTGTAGTGATATCGCACATCCTCAGAGTACTCCCAGCCAAGCCAGTCATCAGGAGTAAAGAGCTCAAGGTTACAGAAGGGCGACTTGCCACGAGTTACAGTCTCGTAGCCACAAAGCTGCTGCATACCAAAAATATCGTTCACAGTGAAGTTAAAGTCGGATGCAAGAGCGTTGAAGCGATCGACAATCTGCTTGGCGTACTTTTTCTGGTACACTTCAGCCTCATCGCTACCAGTTGAGCCAGAGTAAGCGGGGCAAGCCTTGTAGGGCGTCAAACTATCGGCACCAGACTCTTCCGACTCGTAAATTGCCTCGACCTTGATGCTCGTATCATCTGCTTGGAGACCACGGACAAAAGACTGGGCGGACTTGACGGTTCGTTCGGCTGTGGAAGTCCAGACCTTCTTGGGCTGCTTGAACTTGGGGTATCGGAACTCCAGATCGACACCCAATCGCGTAGCCTCAAGTCTTCCAACGTTGGTCAAAAGCGAGACTTCAGCATCAGAAATGGGAGGCTCCCAGTCGTCCAAGAAGTTGAGGTAAGGGACCTTGCTCCAATCGATTTTGGTCTTGTTTTGGACCTTGTCGATGAATGGCTCAATGTACTCCTCAAAGTCAAAATCATTAGCGTAAATAGCAGCGTGTCGCACGAGATACGCAGCGCGCTCGGGAGTGCAGCCCTGGGGCGCATCGGGAGAAGCGGGAGGATCTTGAGGCTCGAAATAGGGAGCGATGCCAGCGAGGTGATGAAGAGGATTGAAGGTGTACTCGGAGTTGAGTGAAGCTGCTGAAGTGAGAGGCAGCAGGCCTACAAGAGCCTTGCTCAGAGTAATTTGAGGAGCCATATTGAGTCAACGAGAGGTCACAGCGAGTCTGAATGCTCTGAAGATCGAAAAGTCAATTGAGTATCTAGCTATGCTATTTTATTTATTTTATGCGCCGTGAGAATATGAGATCATTGGTGATGTTGTTGTCGATTGCCCATGTTTCTCGCTGTGTCCTTGACGTCACAGCATAAAGACCAAACCTGTCTGTCTCGACTCTGTTCCTTGCAGTTTTTGGACATCACTGCATCTGATTGGATCGGGGATTTGCGGCTCCATATTGACTACGCCGTCAGCCGAGGCCGCATTATCCGAGGCGAGTGGACTTGGCAACCATTAAAATCAAGAATTATCATCGAGATTCTTAACGACGCGTATATATACGTTGTGATTGGATGGTACACGAGTGCCCAGCTCTAACCGAGTCATATCATTCGTGATCGGGTTGTTTGTACAACTCAGACATGGTCCCGAGCATCATGTTAATTTCTTTTCCCTGCAATTGAACTGATGCCGCCAGCATCCGAGATGCGAGCTGAGGGATTCAAGCTTCTTTTGGTCCACTGATTATATCACGATCTGGGAGGATTCTAGTGTCACTACCAGGCTTAAAAACCGGGACATCGATTGAGGCTCTACCATGATTCACGACAGATGACTGCTGCGGGCCTGATCAACTTTCACCAATACCTGCAAACAAGCACGCAAATTCGCTCTGATCAAACCATACTCTGTCTCTGTTCCAAGCCTTGACAATGATATCCCGTGCCAGACGTGCTATGTCTTCCACTTCTTCAGCAACGCCCCAGCCTGATGCCAAAGTACCAAAGCTCAGAAGATGCACGCCTACTTGCAGAGCTATACGCCAAGTAGCTTCCTCTGACTTCGGCACAAGCCTTTCAGCGTAGCCTCGAAACATCCAAAGCCCAACATCAATGTGTTTGTATTTCCAGAGCACGTACATCTCGCCAAGCATACCCCCATGGTCGAGACTCGGAACACCGATTTGTGCGTTTTCCCAGTCAATAACATACAACAATTTAGTGTTTCCAGTTTCAAGGAGGGAGTTCTCCAGTAATACGCTGTGAAACACATTAGACTCTGAGGGTGAGATGGGTAGTCGAACTTACTTTTGAGGATGATAGTCTCCATGAATCAGCGTCAAGTCCGCAGACTGATTGCTTAGCTCTTCCAGTGCCATGTTCTTAACAAGTTGAAAGGTATCCTTTGCTTCTGCTAAGATACTTGGAAACTGATTAATTCGATCCATCATCCAGTCGTAGTTGATCCAGTGTTTCAGCTTTTGCATCTCATCGCTGCTGTGAATCACAGTGTTGAAAGCTGGAGACCGTTCCGCATGCTTCATGTTGAGCGAGTCCTGGACTGCCTTTCTCGTCGCATCGTGAAACTCGATGACGTATTTTGCTAATGCGTTGCCAAGATCTTTAACCGATTCTCGTAGCGACTCAGGTGTCAGTGAAGGGAAGTGGTTCGAGAAATAGGTCTTGAGATCTGTGACATTGGTAAGGTACTCAAGTACCAAAGTCTTGGTTTCAGCATCATACAAATACGCTTTTGTTGTCTTGATCGCAAATGAAACACTGCCATATTGACCAACTTGCAACTCATTCGTCACAAGTACTGACAAGATCTCTGCCTCAACATCCTTGTACTTTATTAGAGTCAAGTTCTTGTTGAAGGAAAGGGCTGCTCACGCAACGATTGAGGGCGACAGCATTGGCAGGATAACGCGCCATATATGGTTCACCATGTTTGACCACGACCTCAGTTGTGCCATCCTCCTGTGGACGAATAAGTTGGGCGCGGTAAGTAAAGTTGGTTTGTCCACCCGTCAAAGGTTCTAGTGAAGATGCTGCATATGGCGTGGTGTTGAGCCAAGCAGATATCTTTTGGCGAACCTGATCATGCAGATCCTGCGTAGACATGTTCTTGCGATATAGACAAAATGTGAAAATCTGGAATTTTTATGCTTTTTGCCTAAGATCTTATGGTCCTGGCCTTTTGCATTCTTATCATTTGCTTTTATCTGGATGCCTGGATTAGATGGCGTAATATTATGCTGCTTCTTTTGATGCCTAGCGGAAACATGATTAGGCTGAAAGAATATCGCACAAAGGGTATAAGATTATGGGACTATTACTAAAGGGTATATAGATTATGTCCAAAGACCATCGTTTCCAAGGTTTCAGCCCTAGAAATTGTAGCAAACATCCGAAATAGGCACCTCAACGTGATATAGATTCGCCTTCCACCACTTCGTCGCAAAACCCTCAAGATCAAAGATGAAGTCCGATTTGAAAGAAACACCACAGTCCTTGGGTTCATTCACAACAGCAAGTTCTGATCCAGGTGTAGTAACAGGTGCGACCTTCTCAGCGTCCAAAAGATTGACTCCAGCACCATCATTGGAAGCATGAGCTCCCTGTGCAGCATCTAGAGTGAACTTGTTGACAAACTCAGGAGTGGCAGTAAGTCCACTGCTAAGATCGACCAAACCACCGAGAAGCTTGAAGGTGAGCTGAACGGTAAGCGATGCACTGGCGTTCAAGCCGACTTCGACGCTTTCGCTGATGTTGGCGTATGATGTATACTGAGGCTCCCAGCCTGTAGCGGCATTCCTGCCCGAATCGAGGAAATCGAGATGGACGTTGGCAGCTGGGATGGCAATGCCTGCGCCGGCTCTGACAGCAACAGCAGCCGAGGTATCGACATCAACACCGACAGCGAAGGACAGGCCAGGTCCGAGAGAAAGGATTCCGGGAACTTCGACGAGAGTGTACGTGAGAGTATCGGGGTCGTAGAGGATAGATCGAGACCAGGCAGCGGCTACGTCAGCGGCCAACGCGACATCGGCTGAGAAATGGGTATCGAGATCGAAATACAGATGTTCCATCTACTAACATTAGTGACTCTCGATCTGTTAAGCTATATGAAGTGGCATACCTTGAATTTCCAGAAGTTGTACTTGGCGCGGCCAGAGAAGGAGACAGTAGAAGAGAATTCTGCCTTCTCGGCCTTGATGGTCACCCATGGTTGCTCTTGGAAGAGAACGGTATCTCTCTCTAGGCCAGCTCCAAAGTTGAGGGAGAGGCTGGGGTTGAGAGAAAGACGCTTCGTCAACTTGGTGGCAGGGATGGAGTTGAATGACATTTCACAAGTTTCTGAAACATGTTAGCGCTTGCTGTCACAGCGAATAACAGACATACCAGCAATATCAGCCAAATCTTTCTCGGCAGCGTGGCAAGTTATGGACTTCTCGTTCTTGTCTGTAGTAACACCATCAACAACGTAGAAGGCCTGGCCAATGTCGGTCTTGCAGTTGCCCTTGTTATTTGTGATGAGAATGAATGGCTCGTTGTCTGACCAAGTATCCATGGCCTTGTCGAAAGCAGCAGACTTTCCAAATTGGACCTTGACGGAATCGGCTGAGCATTCAACCGAGACAATAGCGTCAATGTGATCCAGAACAACAGCTGGATGGTTCATGACGAGATCCATATCGATGGCTCCCTTGGGGGTAGTCGTGTTAAGCGCAGGGAAGGTTTGGTTGCGAGGCTTCTCAACATCGCCATAGGACATGGAAATGTTCTTTTTGGGAACTGCATTCTCGGGGTTGCTCAAGTCACAATTGGCGGGAACCTTGGGAAGGAAAGTCGCCGTGGTGTTGTGATGGGCCGAAGTAGAAGATGCTTTGACGGTCGTCTGGTTGGGCTTGGATCGGATATGAGTTGGCTTGGTCTGTACAGAAGTAATCGTCTGAGTTGCAGTCTGAGCAGCGACTGTTTGAGGCATCTCAACGACGATGTACTTGACGGTGCAACCGCATGACTCGTCGTGGGCGAGCACGCCAAGGCAAAGAAGCCAAAGGCTGAAAAGAATGGACGAGAACGAGGTTCTCATGGCGAAAATGAATGACTGGCTGAGCGAAAGAATGACAAGGCGATGCCTGGAGGTGAGAGTGACGGGGACATCATGTTGGAGATGCCTCCAAGATATAACTCGACAGCCCAATACCGACGCTAGTGAATAGGGAATAGAGTTCGTCCCAACGGTGACTTGGCAGCCAACAGATTAGGAAAGTAGGTATACCAAATCCCCAAAGCTATAACACAACAATCCACTAGCAGTTCAGCCCTCGGCCATTAGAACCCTTAAAGCTGTCAGTACGGTAAATGCCGACCATCACATGCATGGCTCTAGTCGAAATGGGGAAGGTGTCAAACGGTGGGAATAACATCTCAGGTGAGTGGTTACATGGGTTGGTGGCATGCTATAGGTTGATGGGTTTAATGGGATACGAAAAAGGGACGAGATTGCTAGGCGAATCACGGCTAAACGTTGGCTGGTGATAATTTAGTGGTATCATTGGCATTTGCGACGTGGGCGGTTATAGGTCTGTTGAAGATGAAGCAGGGATGCGGCGCAGCAGGGACGCCAAGAGACTCGATTGAGAAGCCATCGTAACGAAATGCATTGATCTCGTCTTATGTACAAGTTGCCTCTTTTGGACGGATGATTGTCAACTAAATTACTTTAACTTTAACGGTGCAGTTGATGGCCTTCGAAAAAAGGCAGGTAATTACAAGAACATCGTAATACCTCGGTTTTAAGCCAAGCCTCTCAGCCCTGAAGCACGTGTAAAAATGTCAGGTCAATCGATCTTCAGACTAGCACAGGGGTATTGACCGGGATATATATAGCTACCGTTAACGGGCTGCTAAACCATTCCTCTTCTGTATAATCTTTAACATCCGGTTACGGAAATCCCGTTGATAATCGATGCAACGTAGCGAGGCCCATTGGGGGGCAATTGATAACTTGGCTTGATAAGATGTTACCTATAGTACTGTTGGTCAACTATGCTATAGAAATGGCATCACTTTTGAGTAAATTGCTCGTGCCAAGATCAGAATCGGCAGTTACTTGTATGACCGAAGGAAAATGTCTGAAATGAACGACTTGATGTGGCGCATATGACAGCGCTGTTGAAGGATGAGATCAAGCTGAGAAAAGCACTCGGTATGCTCTGTGATGTCAGAACATGGGGCATGATCAAAGAGGACTCGGTACCTAACCCAGAGTCCCGCAATACCTTCCTCTCGGCATTTCTCAACCGGCTTCTTGGCACGAATTAAGGCACTTCTCCGGACATGCCGTCTCTTGGTCCATCGCTCAAAGGTCTCATGGAGCCCCTGTGAGACTTGGCCTTTCGATCTAATCCAGAATAGCCTCATCTATCTTTCGCCCTGAACTTGAGCTTCAGGCCAAAGAGACAAATGCATACCTTGCGTCATTCGTGTATCTGACAGAGACCTTTAGTACCAGATCGGAATCCAATGCAAATCCCACTTGGGCGCTTACGAGTTTTCGATAGCTACCTTATCATTCTCACCTACCACTTATGCCAAGTCCTTTGTTGCACGGGTCGTTGAAGAAGCTACGGCAGACGAACTGTTCTGACACTGCTCCATACATTGACGAATGTCTTTTGGTTACGCTGGTTGCGTGTGACTGAATCGTATATCACATCTCCACTCTGGCTACAACTCCTTCCTTTTCTTCAGTAGTCGTTCGTACGCACCTCCCTTTTTCGTTATCTGATCATCACCTCACTTTCGACTGGGGTTTCTTTGTCGTCACGAACAGTCTCCAGTAACGGTTTCGTTGCGCTGACATTCCAACCTCAAGTTTCTTGGAGGCAGCTGCTTTTGGTAAAGCAGTTTTCCTTTGCTTTATCGTTAAAAGTTGTTTGCCAAGTCAGAAGTCACTTTGGAATTAAGCATAGGATAAGTTGAAGTTCCAGTCCTGGTGTAAAACCTGCGCCTGTAGGTAGCTTCTTCTGGTGCTCGAAAACCTACCCTGAGTCTGTTATCAGAGATTTAGGTCACCTCTGGAACTCTTCGACTTCGTCTCAGGTTGATGTCCTATATTGCTGAGTATCAGCCTTCCCATCAGTCGCTTCTTACCGATTGCCTTGTTTCTTTCTGTTATCCAATTGCAAGGTAGTCGACGCAAGTGTTCTGAACCGCTTACTCAAATTTGGGAGGTTGGAAGCAGCTGAAAGGATGTAGAAAGCTCTGAAGTTCATATGGTACATCTATTTGCCTCTAATCCTTTTCCTCCATGATGTTATTCAGATATTCAAAAAGATTTGGGGTCTTTGAATCCGGGCCACTTCTACAACCCTCTATCATCCTGAGATCCCATGCCCATCTACTTTCACAGCAGCAAATCAAGGTTACCAGTGATACACATTGTTCAGTTTGAACGGATAGCGACTCGAGTCAGCCGCCCCAAGCCCTACAGTGGTACGGGTGGCGTTTATGGCCTTAACAGTAAAGTTCGCATCAACCTATAGGCCATGCCAGAAAAAAACTCGAACTCAAAACAATCTTCAGTATTTGGGACCTTCATACTGTCCCGTAGGTCATCTCAGACTCTAGCGGGAAGCTAGTCCTTAAGATGGCTGATATCATCACCGCCCTGCACCTTAGTTGCCTGAGACTTGACCAAATAGTGTCTTTCCGCGCAGGCTGGGGATTTGAATGCATCTGGGCTAACTCTCCCAGCATTCACTAGGATGCGACTGAGAGTTCTCGTTAGGAGTTCCGGTATTCTATTGTCTACAGGAGTTCGTTCATAATATCTTCATGTACGAGACCTAAGCACAGCAATTGAGTAATTCTTTGGGATGTCTTTAATCCCTTGATGTATGTGAAACATATCTTCGGAATTTACTGCCTTTGTTCAACATGATCCAGATCATCTACCCTTTCGCTTCTTGATCCACTCTTCTATTAACCTGGGAGCGTTGATATCAGGAGTGTCGTTCATGTGCCGAGTTCTCCCATTCATTAGTGACCATAGCTAGTAGAGTGCCAAAGAAGCCTCCGGAACTTGGCGAGATCTCTCGCACTTTCACTGGAGTACATTCTGACATCGCGGCCTTAGGTATTTATATCCCATGGGTTTTGGGCAATTGAACTTGACAAAAGGCAACCAACGGCTGATGTCCACCGTTAATCGAGTACAGCATTCCAAGAATTGTTGAAGTCATACTGCAGGTATTTGGTAATGCTCACTTTGATAGAGTGAATTTTGGCTATCGCATTATCCTGCGACACTTCTGTCATCTTGAGTAATAACAAAGCCATGCAGTGAGCTGCATCAGTCCACAGCGGCAGCTACGTGAGGGCGACGACATGAAGTCTTGGCTGCGAAGTTTTTGTTACGGAAAGGCTGTTATGATCAACTCGAAGTTGTGGCCCATGATGTTCCTGTCTTTGTTCTCATAAACATGGTGCTAGATGACGTATTGGTTGAAAGGGGAAACAATGCATATTATGTTGCACTCGAATACATATCTCCGGACAAATAATTACTAACGCATGCTATGCTGACCACAGGAGTCATTGTCAATTTGCGCATAGCAGACGACGTTCTGATATCCAAATAACACTCTTAAAACTCGATAGACTAGTCCCTTATGCGAGGTTCACGAAGGCCTCAATATTGGTGAGCGTCAGCCACCATCATGCGCTTATGAAGGCTCAAGAACCACGAGTTACATGATGTATCATTGACTCACATCCCGTTTGGGGAGGTACAGAATGATCTGAGCTTCGCTGTGACGGGTCTCATGGGGATTGCTTCAGTCCATCTCCAGTATGGTTTAGTGAGTGGGTTTAAAGAACAGATCCTATGTATCATCGCTTAGGCAGTAAATCCTTCCAAAACTGCCAAGGCCTTAACGAAGAGTCTAGACCTGAGAATAAGGGAGGCGGTGCTTGCGATGGGGCACAATATCAGCTCTTCTCAAAAGACTGTTCAACTTCAATTTGGACAGACAAGACACCAGCTCAGCCAGTAAATGCATGGTAAATAGAGTTCTCATAGGGCTGATTCACACGCTCGAACAGATGAAAAAAGGTGGATATTGCACTTGGCAAATCTACAATTCCATGTTGACAATCTCCACAAGATTCTCTGGTTGTTCATGTGCAGACTTGGCATTGCAACTGATTTGCTGGGATTGGAGGTGTCAAGGCGCGAAAAATGATACCGTATTAATACGGCAATTGTCCGCGTGACATTTGTTGTTCATGCACTGTATTACAGGGCTTCTCCGCATCTGGTCCAGAACACTATGTGCCACGTATTTACGTTCAATCGCCAGTTTATCATCAGTGATAGATATCACGAATATTGTGTCTGATTGAGATGAGCCCCACGTGGATAATCGCCGATGTCTGAGACGCAAAACAAGTTTAAAAGAACTCACTGATCAACATGCTCATGTCTCGAACCTGATATTTCACTGGATGCGGTCCCAACGGCAGTGGAGATGTTGAAAGAAATTGGGCCAATTGTGGCCCAGATGACGACGCATTGACCAACAGGATTTGAGAGAAACGAAGCTTGGATTGAAAAATAACTCTAGATTTAGTGGCCCCTACCCCCTGCTAGGCCGTTTTTCCTCCCTGGTACAGTGCCCCCCCTCCCCTTTAACTAAAAAAGAAAAAAGTCAATGAAAGCTCAATGCCTGTTTTAGGGGGGACATTGCCAGCAAAAGTCCAATCCTCCATCGTGTCAACATTGGACATCACTTCGCCTCGCATTGCATTGTCTCCATCTTTCTCTTCCATCCGCTCTTTATCCGTCTTTTAATTTTTCTTGTCCGCGTCGTCCTTTTTTCTCTTTTTGTTACGCTTCATCATCGCCGCCAGATCAATTGAATCGATCGAGCCCGATCGCGGCCGCACGAATCGAGACACGTCTTCTTCTGTCCCTCGATGTGAGGCTTGAGCCTCCTACGTCTTTTTCTTCAATTCTAGCCTCCCCTCCAGCCGACGCGGCTTATCCAAGTCAAGATGCGCATCTCCAACATGCGCATGCCTAACAGCTTGCGCAACTTGAGCGTGCGCCTCTCGAGCATCCGCATTCCTCATCCTCACCCGCGGCGCATTATTCTCTACGTGACAACGACAGCGCTCATGGTCGTCATGATCCTTACCTTCACCATGAGCGATCGATTATTCGGAAATAAACCCACTGGGTACGATCCTCTCCTCTCGCGAACCAACGATTACCGCCTCCTCACGAGTTCACGGAATAACCTGGGTTTCTACAACTCCATAAATGTCAAGAAGACGGGCCAGAAGATTATGAATCCGACCCTTCTTGAATTGCCAAAGGGTAGCAAGCACGACTTCCTCGTCATTGCGCGCGCTCCTCACGTCGATCAAGACATCAAGGGCAAGAAATACAGACGAGCTCAGCAAGTCGCCACCTTTGTTAGCCTCACATGGGATGCATTCGGCCGGCCGGAGCTCACTGCGGACAATGACTGGCATAAGATGCTCGTGGAGGACTTTACAGAGGCTCAAGGTCCCGAGCATCACTGCAAGGCCCAACCCGACATGGATAAATACATTGGTCCTGAGGACATGAAGCTGTTCTGGAGGAAGAACGGTACACCCATGCTCATCTTTACCCATCAGGTCAATGACGAGAACCTTTGCGAGGGTATGTACATCATCGATGCTCGTGCAGCTGTCCCCGAGCTTGTCAAGCAAATGGGCAAGCACGCAAAGGAACTTCCGCCCATCGAATTCTCCGAGCCCGTCCTCCTTCGCCGCCAGCCCCCCGAGGGCCAAGAATCAGACGCCCGATACCAGCGCGAGAAGAACTGGGCTCCCGTCTACTCTCCATTCAGCGCCGACGATGACGAGATGATGTTCATGGTGGAGCCTAGCCAGCTTTACCGTTTCAACTCGACTGAAGAGCCTGTCTTCGACATGGAAGCTGAACTAGAATCCGCCGTCGACGAGCCCTTCCCTCCCGACAACGAAAAGAAGACATGGCACTCGGCCGAAAAAACCTGCATGAACGATGTTATGCTCACCGACAAGCGCGTGCATCAATCGACGCCCATGCTCAGCCTCACTTTATGCAATCGCGGGACGTGCGAGCCGATGGAAAACAACACCATCATAATGGGCATGGTGCAGATGCGCTACGATCCTCCCCAATACACAAACACATGGTACGACCACCGAATAGTCGTCTACTCGCCCGTCGCACCATTCCACATGATGAGCGTCAGCAAGAAGCTCACGTACCACGGCGAGACAAACAGCAGATATATCTGGACAGGAAGCATGGTGTACCACGGAGATCAACCCAAGCAGAGGAGTCACGGGTACTTGGATGATGAGATTTGGCTGAGCTTTGGCATTGGCGACTCATCGCCTGGATGGTTGGACATCAAGGCGGAGGAGTTGGTGAAGGACCACTATTTCTGCCAAGGGGCGACAACGGGGTATCGGCACAGCATTGAAAAGCACGCATCATGACGAGAAACACGAAACCGAAAGAAACAATGTAATTGGTAATATAGTGGCATATTAATTTTGGCAGTGTATTACAGCATATCACCTGTACATTCAGGATATTTGGAGTTGCGGTAGATACGGAAGGGCGGGCATTTAGAGAATTGAATTGAATTGACTGACTTGCTTGACTGATTAAATCCTCGTGTTCCGTGAAACGATGGAGGTTATTGCCCCGCAGTGCAATTCATTGCTTAATTTCCAGTGATAGCTTGGCAGGGATGATGGAATGGATGCTTTGGCGGTGATGGATTGGGAGGAATTGCCTAAAACTTGGCGGTTGGTGGTCATTGGTGCGAGCGTAATTTTGTTGTAGGGGATAAAACAAGGCGGTGGGGCACTAAAGGAGCCTACAGGGGGGGAGTATTGGGTGTGAGAGTTGGTACCAGTTGGTTTGCGACTTGGGTGCCATAGGGTAGGACTGAATTACAGATGATGATGAGCAGGCAGGAATAAAGAGACGTCGAGATCTGAGGGGCTGCTAACAGTATTTATTGGTTTGAGAAAACAGAATATTGAGTTTGGCTTTGACAAGACATCGTTGCAGGCACCGTTGCATGGACTTGATGCATTCTTTCACCAGTTTACGCGATGCTCGACTGCGATATTGTGTTTTAAGCTTGTTTTTAGCTCGATATTTCACTAACCTCGCATCAAAATATTGCTTTTTAATATCCAAGAACATAATAAGACTCAGCTACCGTAGAATCATACTCCTAAAGGATTACGCGAAGGCTTGTACACTGTTAACTCTCGATGTCGCTTAACAATCTTAGGTGATACACTGGCTCAACCGCATTTCCGTCCCAGGGTGAAAAGGCCAATTGAGACGCGTCAGTTCGCAGTCTGGGGGTTCCAAAAAATGCCTTGTCTTTGGGATGTTGGCTGTGCTTGCAGCCACAAATCAAATCAATACTGGTTTACTATCGGATAGATGTTTCGAAGCCAAGAAATCTGGTGATGAGCTGGTGTTCACTACGCCGTGCTCAAATGAAGGATGATGACGACTTCAGTGTGGCGCAACCTTGGCATTCGCGTCTGACATCCCCCCCTCATTCAATCCTACTACAAATGATGGACCGTCAACCTGACCAAGTCTAACATCATCCATCGTCATGGTCAATCGTGGCGGGCGAAGCAAAGCGTGCAGAACCTGCAAACGAAGACGCGTCAAATGCGGTATTGTCTCCGCTAAAAGCGCGAAAGACAATCTTACTAACGCCAACTGCAGATCATGGAAAGCCTCACTGTCAGCGATGCGAAAAAGCTGGGTTGACTTGTGAAGGTTATGTCACCTATGGCGAGTTCGTTGATGAGACAACGCGATTCTCCAAAGATAAATCACCAGCGAAGGATACCCAGCTCCAAGTTCAACTGGCCAAGACGGCCCCGAAAGAGCTCGAACAACAGATTTGGCGTCCATCACCACTATTACTAGACCAAGATGCTGTAATCCATGCTCACCTTCTATCCAAGATCAATGAAGTGACACCTCTAATGGCTAACCTTGAATGCTTCGCATCGACAACTTCTACACGAAGTCTTGCCGTGCGAGCACTGGCAGCCGTTTACTTCGGGAAGACGAACAGTGATAAAAGGATCTTCGACTTGGGAAGTCGAGAGTACGTGAAAGCCCTAAATAGAGTGCAACTTGATCTAGCAAGTTCAACTGCTGTTCTCGAGTGGGATACTCTTGCGAGTGTAATCTGTCTATGCATGTTCGAGAATATTGTCTTCACTGACAAGACGGGATGGTTGAAGCACTACGAGGGAATCACTCAGTTGGTAGGTCTTCTGCATTCGAAAATCTTTTATAGCTTGCTGAACAGTGTATAGGTCAAGCTGAGAGGTCCATGGAGACACAAGACGCCACTAGAGAGAGAACTCCTTCGGCAGTGCCGTTTCGAGATTGTATGTCAAACAACCTTGTGCAGGGGAAGCCGCTGACTTTCGTAGATACTATGTGCACTTATCAACAGAAAGCATTGCTACCTTACTCTACCGGAGTGGCAAACCATCCCTTGGCCATCAAGTGTACCCAAGACAGCTAGTGATGCTCTACACGATATCTTCGCTCGTGTACCAGGCCAGCTGCATGATATGGATTGTGTACAACATGGTGAAGTTAATAGCGACTTCGCTGATAACCTGCGGCAGCGAGTCGAGACTACGTTAGCTGACCTCGAAGACTGGGAACAGTTCTACCAACACCCTCGACCTCTAACCGGCTCCGTCTTCAACCCAACGCAAGACAACTCTTCGCACCATGTCAGACACAAAGCGCTTCTAGCACTGCAAAGAGCCGTCATATTATGCATGACTGGTCTCTGCACCTTCTTCAATATTCCACTAGTAGCTGAGATTCTGGCGATTTTTGAAGATCGTCAAGTTATCAAGACAGCTATTGCGAGTGAGATATGCCAACTGGCAACATCATGCATCGGACACGAATCTCACAGCACGGAATCGCTTTTGTTCATATTTCCACTTCAAATCGCGAGTATGAACTTCAGAAGCGGGAGTCTGGAAGAGAAAGGAGCTGAAAAGATCATGAATGGGGTCATTGCTGGGATACATGGCTTTGAGATCGGGAGAAGACGGGAGTGGAAGTCATTGAATGCCATTCTAGTCAAGTAATATGCAAATCTATATAGCAGTATCAAGAAACAACTTTAAATACTCCGAATCATAATCCATTCCAGTTTGGCAACCTTTTTCTCGTCCTTCTCATCCTTCTTCTCTGCTTTCTTGTGCACCTTGGCGATAGCCTTATCATGCTTTTCCAGCAACCTGACACGGTCCTTTTCAACTTCTTCCAAATCCTTCCTCCGTCTCTTTTCAATCTCTCCTTCCTTCTTGCTACTCGACTCTGCAAGCTTGGCCTCTGCCTTGATATTGATCTCCGCGATTTTATCCTCCAGCCGTGCAATCTTGGCCTCGATCTCGATCCGACTTTCAACGTCGGAATTGTACTGTTCATCAATGGAGTCAATGGGTCGATCATATTTCTCAGAAGCCCTTTCGCGTTTCTGAAGCTTCTTGTCCTGTTTCTTCTGCTTCTTCTTCTCTTTTCCGTCTTGTTTGCTCGCAGCTTGCTTTGCGCTGATTCGATCCAACATATTGGAGTGTCTGACTGGTGGCTCGACGTCAAAGGACAAAACTTGGACATACTGCTCAATCTCCTGCAATCTCTGTAGTGGATCGAGACTCTTGGCTGTAGTTTTGAGTCGTTGCATGACTTCCTCATCCTTCACAATCTTCATCTCCAAACCTTTCGGAGCGAAAATCTCACGATTCACTCTATCAAGAACCCTTTTTGATCTGATATAAGCTGTAGCAGCAGAACCGGTACCTGCGGCTATGCCAAGGCCTAAGGAGACGCCTTGGGCTATTTCATTGGGGACGAAGCCTAGACCATCACCAGCGATTTCCATTGCTTTGAATGGTGCTGGCTCAGCGAGAGCGATGTTGAGAGCGTCGATGATGGCCATGAATTCTGAGGAAGAGACGTTGTAGGATGCAAGAATAGGAGGATATGCACGATGGAATGGCGGGGTGACTTCGAGTGAGCCTGTGATTGATGTTGAGGGGATGAGAATGGGGCATGATGGGGACAATGTTGCTCTTGATATGGGTTGCGGGTGCTCTTGATAGGTTGGAGGGCTGTGGTGATCGATATAGTTGTTGTGATGATACATCTCGGCTGGTAATTCGGATGGTTGTGAGTGTTGTTGCGAGCCAAAATGATAAGGATACATTATTGCTGAGAAGACGGTTGAACGCTTGACAGTACTGAGATATTTGCCAGGATTGTGATCTTGATGTTGATGGATTATACTATGTATTGAGTACTTCACTTTGGGCACAGCATCTATCTTATACTCAATCTTCGGTTGCATATTCAGCATCTTACATGAGGTTATTCCCAATGGGGAACATTGATCGAGGTGGAGGCTGTCACCAAGCAATGCCACTGTGACGTAGCGCTAAACCGTGTTAGGTTGATTGCGCGAGCTTGGCTGTGCCGCCCAACAGCAGTGACAGGAGAGCAATGATCGGCTGTGAATGTTGGTCTTTGTCATTTTTCGACCTTTTCCAATTGAATGTTTACAAAATACTGCGCATAATAGGCGACTAGTAGCTAGGCGGATTTATTTTGTCTGCGTTCCGCACTTCACATCGTTGTCTGAAGCGTTTTGAGCGACTTTCAACATGGCGACTACATCGGATATGTCTCTATACTCGCTGTCGCTCCAGCCTCCGACGGCCATTTCGCAAGCCATCGTCGGCCACTTCTTGGGGAGCAAGGAGCAACAGATTCTCACCGTGTCGGGCTCACTCCTGACCCTCTATCGTCCCGATCCGATCCAGAGCAGGGTCCAATCACTCGTATCGCATGATGTGTTTAGTATAATTCGGTCGATAGCCTCTTTCCGCTTTGAAGGAAGCGCAAAGGGTAAGCAAGAATTTTCCCGTTAGAAAGATGGAACTAACCTCTTAGACTACATTATCGTGGCCACTGACTCTGGCTTCATCGCTGTTCTCGAGTATCTAGCGACCGAAAACCGCTTCACTCGCATTCAATTAGAGACATTTGGAAAGTCTGGCGTGCGCCGAACCGTTCCAGGTCAATACCTAGCTGCCGATCCCAAAGGTAGAGCCTGCATGATTGCCTCTATCGAGAAGAACAAGCTTATCTACGTTCTCAATCGCAACGCACAAGCCGAACTGACTATATCCTCTCCACTCGAAGCGCACAGATATGGAGTCCTTGTCCTGTCTCTTGTGGCCCTCAGTATGGGCTATTCGAACCCTTGTTTTGCAGCTCTGGAGATGAATTACTCAGAATCGGACCAGTATCCCTCTAGACAAGGATCCCCAGTAGTTGAGCTCGTTTACTACGAGCTGGATTTAGGCCTGAACCACGTGGTCCGCAAGTGGTCAGAAACTGTCGATCCGACGGCAACAATGCTCTTCCAAGTCCCTGGCGAGAATGATGGCCCAAGTGGTGTGCTTGTGTGTGCAGACGAAAGCATTACATACCGACACTCGAACCATGAACCTCTTTGTGTCCCTATTCCCCGGCGTCGAGGAGCTACAGAGAACCCGCAACGGAAACGTACTATTATTTGCGGAGTAATGCATAAGCTCAAGAATAGTCCAGAAGCGTTCTTCTTCTTGCTACAGACAGAAGACGGCGACCTTTTCAAGGTGACGTTTGACATGCGACAAGATAGCGAGGGCCTGACAGGAGAGGTATTGCGCGTCAAGATTAAGTATTTTGATACTCTTCCAGTGGCGAGCAGTCTCTGTATCCTCAAGAGCGGATTTCTATTTGTTGCTGCTGAGTTTGGTGATCATCATCTTTATCAATTTGACAAGCTCGGCGACGATGCAGAGCCTGCAGCTACCAGTGACGATTTCCCTACCGACCCTCGTGCTGCTTACCAACTTGTCTACTTCTACCCACGGCCTTTAGAGAATCTCACCCTGATAGAAAGCACCAATTCTTTAAGTCCTCTTCTGGATTGTCAAGTTGATAATTTAACAGGGAAAGATGCGCCGCAGATCTATTCAGTCTCCGGCAACGGCGCGAGAAGCTGTTTTCGGATGCTCAAGCACGGGCTGGAGGTTAACGAGGTCGCGGCTTCTGAGCTACCCGGAACAGTGTCCGGTGTTTGGTCCACGAGGCTGGCAAGACACGACAAGTATGACGCATGCATTGTCCTGACATCAACCAACAACACCTTAGTTATGAGTGTCGGGGATGAAGTCGAGCCAGTCAGCGATTCGGGCTTTCTTACCTCTGTGACCACCCTCGCCATCCAGCAAATCGCGGATGACGGTCTAGTACAAATCCATCCCGAAGGCATCCGGCATCTCCGTGGCGGGGAAGTCAACGAATGGCATGTTCCGCAACATCGATCTATAGTAGCTGTTGCCACAAATGAGCGACAAATTGCAGTTGCTTTAAGCTCAGGGGAGATTGTTTATTTCGAAACAGACAGTGACGGGTCACTTGCTGAGTATGGCGGGAAGAAAGAGATATCCAGCACAGTAACTTGTCTCAGTTTGGGCCAGGTTCCTGAAGGGCGGCTCCGAAGCCCTGTGTTGGCGGTGGGATGTGAGGATTGCACCGTTCGAATCCTCAGCTTAGACCCAGATTCCATGCTCGAGAGCAAGTCCATACAAGCGCTGACAGCGGCACCCTCGGCTCTAAGCATTATGGCGATGGAAGACCCCTTATCGGCCAGCTCTGGATTGTACCTGCATATCGGTCTAAGCTCTGGGATTTATCTCCGAACTGGACTGGATGAAATCACAGGAGAGTTAACAGACACGCAGACAAGATTCCTCGGTCTCAGGGCTATTAAGCTCTTTCAGGTTACAGTCAAGGGGCAAAGCTGTATCCTAGCTCTTGGCTCCAAGCCTTGGATGGGGTATACCGACCCAAAACGAGGATTCATGATGACACCTCTAGACTGTGAGGCCCTGGAGTGGGGATGTAACTTTAGCAGTGAGCAGTGTGAGGAGGGCATCATCGCGATTCACGCCAACTTTCTCCAGTGAGTCTTACCTACCTACACGTCTTCGGCATTGTTGTGGACACGCATAGCCGTATAAGATTTCCCCGGGCAGGCTTGAGGTGATTGGAAAACCTTGCTTATTACTTTGCTAACCTAACAACTAGCATCTTTTCTGTCGAAAATCTATATGACAACCTGGTCCGGAAATCTCTACCTCTCACATACACACCACAACATTTTGTCAAGCATCCTCACGAGCCATACTTTTACACCGTCGAAGCGGACAGTAATACACTCGGTCCTGAGCTACGTGAGCAGTTGCAGTCAGATGTCGATAGATTAGATGGGGATGCCAAGGTACTCCCGCCAGAAGAGTTTGGCTACCCTCGTGGTCAGGGCCGGTGGGCTTCATGCATAAGTATTGTTGATCCCATCGGCGAACAAGTGCTTCAGAAGATCGACCTCGAAGGTAATGAGGCTGCTATCAGCGTTGCGGTGGTCCCCTTTACGGGTCAGGATGGCGAAAGCTTCCTGCTTGTTGGTACTGGGAAGGATATGGTCCTCAATCCCAGGCAATTCTCTGAGGGTTACATCCACGTCTATCGATTCCGGAAAAACGGAAGAGAGCTCGAGTTCATCCACAAGACCAAGGTAGAAGAGCCACCGATGGCGCTTGGGGCTTTTCAAGGCCGGCTAGCTGCAGGAATTGGCAAATCTCTACGAATCTATGATCTGGGGTTGAAGCAGTTACTTTTAAAAGCCCAGGCTAACGTGGCACCGCAATTGATCGTTTCTATCGATACTCAAGGCAGCCGTATCGCCGTTGGCGACCTCCAGCAGGGCGTGACGATGGTCGTATTCGATCATGAGTGTCAAAACCTCATCCCTTTCGTCGACGACACAATTGCACGTTGGACGACCTGTATGACCATGGCTAACTCCGAATCGGTGGTTGGTGGTGATAAATTTGGCAACCTCTGGATTGTGCGATGCCCCGAGAAGACTAACCATGAGGCAGAACGGAAGTACCTTAATGGTGCGCCAAGCCGACTTGACTCGGTGGCGCATTTCTTTACCCAAGATATCCCGACCAGCATCACGAAGGCTAGTCTCGTCGTGGGCGGGCAGGAAGTTCTCGTGTGGAGCGGTTTGCAGGGCACCATCGGCGTGCTCATTCCCTTTGTCACACGCGAGGACGCTGGCTTCTTCCACGCGCTAGAGGTGCAGATGCGCACCGAAGACCCATCACCTGTCGGTCGCGACCACCTGATGTATCGCGGCTGTTACGTGCCGGTCAAGGGTGTCATAGATGGAGATCTCTGCGAGCAGTATAGATTACTTCCCGCAGAAAAGAAGCAACAAATTGCGAGCGAGCTCGGTCGCTCTGTGAGGGAAATTGAACGCAAAATCTCTGTACGTTTCTTGTTAAATCTTCCTTCCTTTCCATGCCAGGCGTGAGATGTGCATACTGACTGAATATAGGATGTCCGAACTCGGTCCGCCTTCTAATGCAGTTGTAAAGGGGGCTCGGGGAGCCAAGAGGGTTTTGTATGAGGCGAGTAGGATATTTCAGGGCTATCATGATCAACTGTATTGAAGGGTGATGAATCACTTGAGCGTGTCATAAAGGGGAGAAGGCTTGAATGCGCCAAGTTGGGTTCCTACGCCATGCCATTGACCAAACATTGCCAAAAAGTTGTCTAACAAGTTATAGCAGTCAGAGTAACAATAGGATATCGGCGAAGGAAAAGCCGCTGTTCATGTATTCAAGCCAAATTTGGAGAGAATATGCTTTGTTGTGGCGACAGATTCTGATTTACTGCCAAAGTTGAGTTTGCTAATGAGTCAGGCGACTAACTCCATATTGCAGAGTCCATCCATTATGCATAACCCATTTGGTATATACCTACATAACATTCCTCAAACATAAAAAACAAAACAATACAGATTATAGTATAATTTTAGCCTAATACGAGTCTTGGCCCTGTTCCACCGTACATTCTAGGCGATGATGCTCTAGCCTCTCTTCCATTGCCTCCTTATTCAACTTTCTGACCTCTTCCTCCATTTTGTCTTTTACCCCATCGCACTCACATGCGAGGGGGAGCTCAACAGCATGTATCTCTGGCATGGTCTTCCCTTGTCTCGTTGCCTTCAGAGCCTGCTCGTCTCTCCACGCTATTGAGTCCCGTTCAAATGCTATAGCTTCGTATTCTTCATCGAACTTGATTCTGTTGTTGTGATCGTGGTTCCCAACTAGCAAGACTCTGCTGCAATGTCGATGATCCTCGAAGCCTTCGATCTCCGCAATTTTAACCAATAAAATATTTCTGGGCGGCGTAAAGCCTGCGAATAAGTCCCGATATACCGGAAATTCTGTGAGAGGAGCATGCATTATGTCATTTGCTTGAAGGCCGTATGCGAGGGTCGAGAAAGGATTATTTCCCAACTTCCATTGATGCTGACTTTGGAATATCTTCTCGACATATAGAGTATCATCAGGACCGCAGTAGCCATATGGTATGATACCATGGCCGTCAAGGTTCAACGCAGTGTTCAGGGGAAACCTTGTCATGTGTATGCTCGCAACATGGCGCGATTGCTTAAACACGGAAAATGCAACAGGTAAAGGAGGACATTTGATCTGAAGATACCGCCCCTGGGGGTTGACTAGTGCAGGCACATATTCTATGCACTCGACGTGATGCACTTGGGGGTCAGGGAGAGTACATTCCCAGATGAAGCTTTGGATCCAAGTAGGCAGCTTCTGAAACTGCCGAAAGGTATTTTCGGTGTCGTGCGAAAACGTGATTTGCGCTTGTTCTTCTATTTGAGAGACATATTGTTAGTGTTCAGTTGACAGATGATAGGGATGAAATGGGTTCGGAAGACAAAGAGTAGACTGTTCAGTGAAATGGTGATTGAAAAAGAGACTAATTAGTGAAAGTAGACAGATCCTTGGAGTTATAGACCAAGTCTTTGGGTTATGAGTAAGTGAAATAAGGCTATTTAGTTTGCGTTGATGGGGCTGGAAAAGAGAGAACGGTCAACGGATTGCAAAACATCTGGACTGCTCGTATCGATATCAGCCAATTTTAAGCCACTTGAACAAAGAGTCTTTCAACCTTTGTGCTTGGCTGTTCAGTGACCTTATTTAAGTTGCTATTCATGAGCATTGATGCATTGTTGTCCCTGAAATGAATAAAGTCAAGAAAGCTAGTGCAGTATCAGCGCAGTTCAGATTGGCCTGTCAACAAATGACATCTTTATCTATTAAAGTCACTGAGTAGTCATCAGCACTACTGGTTCTTGTATGAAGAAGGATATCCGTAGTTAAGCTACAGGTTAGTCTTACGGGATTGAGAACTTGAGACAAAGATAGTGAGTAAACCATAATAGCGTATGTAAACTCGCAGATCGTGAAAGAAGGTTTCTTGGTACAATTGTTGCTTCTCAGTTTATATAGTCACAGTCGGATATACAGAGATGTCAGTGACCAAACATTACTTATTGCTTATAGATATGATATATAGCTTCGGTGAATAACTTGGTCTTGGCCAATCTGGTTCAGCCATGGCGAAGCCTTGGTAGTCAGGTTACTCATAGTCTTTTATCGCTACAAAGGAGTTTTCAAGCAAGCACCCCCAGTTGACAGCCTCAGAATAGCAATATAAAACAAATCGACTTCAAAGGATTACAAAAAAAAAACCCCCCAATACTTTTCGTACCTTGAGAAAAGAGGCTGGTTATCATGAGGATGTGATGTGTAGTACTTTGAGACGTACAAAACACCTGTAATGATCTGCAAGTATTCTTTCTCTCTTTGTCCAAGTCGACGGCGGCCAGGCATGGAAAATTCACTGCTGCAACGTGAGATAAAACATTAAGCGCCTGACCGAAGATTATCCTTGCCGAATTTTGTCGGGGAGGATCATGTTCCTGGGCTCTTTTTGCTAGCGCTTAATGAAAAGTCTCCGTACTCGACATTTAACCCGGTGATAATTATTCGGGTAAATTGCCATAAATGGATTGTGTAAGCGAGAATAATACTCTGATGCTACGCTGGTCCATCCGGCCACGATGGATATTGAAGCTAACTCCGAAATTTCCGCGGCCAACTTGTCATCTGATGCTTTGACAGGGCTGATATGGGCGCTAGACACTGTCCACAACGTAAAAAAAGCCCCTGTTTAAGGCTGTGCTTTGAAACATGGGGGGTATGCATTTTGCCCACATTGTCCATTAATCATTTTTATCGCAGGTATTCCGTTATCACTGCGAAGCTGCTTCGTGTCTCGTTAGAGAAAGACAATTTTGTATAACAGCGATCATGGTACTCTATAGGTTGAGACGAAAATACCTCTTGTTTACTCATATATACGGACCTTTTCCCCCGTAGCAGCGAGATGCATTTGGTTACAACCGTATTTTGTGGATTGCTGAACGGTGCCAGGATCTTGCTCCTTGTCACAACTATGCCTCAAAGGATGCATTTTGCCCAGTTTGATGGTTTATGCCTTGCTACACCCCCCACTGTGATAGGATGCATGTAGATGGAGTAGACCATCGGCATTAATAAGTAGACAGGATGCCCACCTGTGAGTCCTTTGCAACCATTATTGACTATTCTGCTGTAATCGAGAAAACATGGCGGACAGATCGACACTGAAGTCACAGCCTCAGTACGAGCCCGTTGAATCGGACGAACACGAGTTGTATCACTTATCACAACACAACGATGCGCCATCAGCAGGCCGCAATAAGAGCAATGTTGCTGTATTCTCCTCCGATAACTTAGAGAAGCAGTCCAGAAAGGCCAACCCAACCAGTTGGCGCTTGAAGACAATCTTGAAGAAATGGCGCATGCAAGCCCTCGAAGCATCGATCCGAAAGAAGAAGAACGCCCAGGTTCCCATCGTCAAGGACCGTTTCACTGCAATACTTGCTGCTCTAGTTCATCTTCCAGCCATTGCTGGCATTATTACTCTGAGCTTCTATATTTTCAAAAACTACTACATCGGCAAGGAACTCGAAGGCAAACCCAATTACGACGTCGAGAAGAAACTCGGAATCCAGTTTGCGGCGAAGCTCATGGAAATGTTCATTGTGTTGTCTCTCAACGCTATTGTCTTTTCCATGATCCGACACGAGTTCACGATCGGTCAGTCTGTTCCCTACGGTGCTCTTGTAGCTGGGCAGCAAATATCTGAGATCAGCTTCTTGTGGTCTGAGGAGTTCTTCAGTATCGTCAAGGGAAAGTTCTCTCGGACATGGAAGAAGATCGGCTTCATCATCACTGTCTTTGTCTGCACCATCATGGCCCTCGGGGCATCGTCTCTCAGTGCTGTCGCGATGATGCCGCAGGAAGGCGACTGGAGAGCGGGCGGCAGTTTCGTCTATTTCAACGGCACTAGAGACGAATTATTTCCTGGCGTCCTGACTGAAGACAACACGATCGGGTCTGCTTGTAGTGTCACTGGCAATGAGCGATGCCCTTCATGGCAATGGGATGTGATAAACACCCAACTCATCTCCATGCTCCCTCTGTCAGGTGAAGTAGACAATGGATTGTTCATCAGACGACCCCCAAGCGAGATCCTCGTTGCCGGATACTCTTCTACGCTGGTCAATCTTAATGTTGATGTCCGAGAGAAATGGTTCAATCTGAACAGTCCCAACCATACGGTCGCTAGGATGCCGCATCTTGGACCTGCTGAAGCTTGCATCACAACATCGCTGCACTGGGAACAAGCTGCAGATGACTCAGCTAAGAGAGGACAAACTCGGTTTAATAACTTTCAGAAGGTTGCGCATAAGCTCAGCGCGCCCATGCCAATCACCAACACGAGATGTGAGCTGACATCGGTGAGCGACGCAAAAGCAGAGACAATACTGTTCCCTGACCTTGTGACCTTTCCTCCCACGACTTTGAACGTCACGAGAGATATCCTCAGTGATTGGCTGTCAGATGTCTTGCCTGACTTGAAGAAGCCTGAAGTGTTCTGGTTCGACTCAGCACCGGTCATTGCTAATACTTCTGTTGGTGTAATGGTCGCCGTGCCCTCCAACAAGTCACGCGAAACAGCCGATATCTACGGGTGTATGATTGATGCGAGATGGATCACTACCGAGTTGAGTGGCGATGCAGTCTCGCTGGCTAGCAAAGGATACCCACCTTTCTCAGGACCTATTGCTACGGCACTGGGAGGCTCCTGGATCGGCAGCCCGGGCTACGGTCAACGTGTCCATCTCGCACCGAGCTTCGCCCAGTATCTCAACCCACTTGATTCAAGGACCAATCGAACCGTCATCCACGAAATGCTTCTTAACAGTGGCGTATGGACATCCGACGGCAAGGGCTCAAAGGCTACAGCGCATATGGAGGCGATTCTTGGATCATTGGCAGCTAATGGCTTGGGCCGATCAACTCCCAACATCACTGCTATTACGAGCCTGGCTGATCCTGATGGTGAATGGTGGAAGAGCTTTATGCCGCAGGACGGCAAAGTGTTTGGTCCGGGAGGCAGTCCATATGCTGTATCAGAAGAGGACAAGGCTCGTTTCTTTAGTGCAGAGATGGAGACCTGGGTGACGGGCTTTGCCTTTGCCGATAACAGTTTGACTATGCGCGGAGCCATGGCTGTCTTTTACGTGTATGCGTTTCTTGTTATCGCCTACTCGATCTGGTCTATTTGGTCGGGCATTACTTCGTCTTCGTGGGAGTCTGTGCCAGATCTTCTCGCCCTTGCTCTTGCGGACCGAGGGTCAGGATCTAACTTGGAAGGGATGGGCAGCGGAAGTCCGGATATTATGAAGGAGAACTTTTGCATTTCTGCAGATGGAAATATGTTGAGGCTAAGAGCGACTAATGGGTTGGTTCCGCCTGAGAACCGTGTCAAGCCAAATGAAGCCTATGACTGAGCGGATTCAATGCCCATAGCAAATAAATAAGAACTTTTCTCTTTGTCTCATTTGAACTTCACATCGACGTAAATGTTACTTACATATGAAGCCATTTTACATATGAAGCCATTTTACATATGAAGCCATTTACGTCATGAGTACGTTTAGCTCCGATATTTCCGAAAGGTGCCATTGGCTAATATGGCATTTGTAAGCTGCCAAGAAGGGAGGATTTTGCGAAATGTGTTGTGTTTGACAGTTCTAACTTGCTTATGGATTCATTCATCGATGGCCTCTTCAGCGCTGGACTAAGACGCTAATAAAAAACTCGTATCTGCCCTTCAGCTTATGGCGACATAAGCCAGTCATTTCATTCGACCATACCCGTACCGCTGATACAATACTAAACCAATCGTGGTCAATGGCTGATCCTCTTCCCCAACAACCAACACCAGCTTCTAAAGCTGGACCACTGCGCCCTCTGCTACCAGCACAAGATGGAGCTCAACCTTCACCCTCTCCGACGAGACGCTTTATACCTCAACGGAGACTTAATCCTGTCTTGGCGGCATGCGAGCCTTGTCGCAAACACAAAGCCAAGGTACGCGAAGGTCATGTTTTTTTGTGCGGGGATTGACCGACCATCTGCAGTGTTCTGGTGAGAGACCAACATGCCGTCGTTGTCTGCAACGTTCCATCTCCTGCAACTATGTCCCAAGACCAGGTGAAACGCGGGTTCAGGCACTTAGTCGATGTTCCCACGACTCTTGTCAAGGTTCGAGTTCACCGACAACCGTATATGAAGAGCTCATTAGCCTTCTGAAAACCCTCCCTGGTCAGGATGCCCAAGACATACTACGAAGGCTCAGGTCCGGATCAGACGCAGCATCGGTTCTCAATCAAGCCAAAGCAGGCGACATACTCCTCCAGATGGCCGTCGTTCCCGAGACACGAATGCGATATGAGTTTCCGTATAGATCCGAGATGCCCAAAGAGTTAGAACACGACAACCCGTACCTAAAATCTTTGATTTATGAAGCAACCTCCCTCTACCCACAACATCAGACATCAGAGCGCACAGTTTCCGACCTTCTCGCTAACCTAGGTTCCGAAGAGCAAAGAAGCCTTTACTTGAAGCCCTTCCACGCAGCCCAAGTAGTCGACCCATTACTTTCAGACATCAAAGTCTCAGCGTGGACCCGTGTCTGCGACGACGACAAGCTTATGAGAGTTCTCCTAGGTGTGCTTTTCCATTGCGAGTATCAATTCGCTGCCGCTTTTCACAAGGACTTATTCCTGGAGGACATGGCAGCTGGTCGTAGCGACTTCTGCTCTTCCCTCCTTGTCAACGTAACTCTTGCATATGCTTGTGTAGGGCGCCACTTATATTGCTATAACTACATCATTGACATGCTCACTAGGTCTGCTACCCCAGTTTCTCCAATCGCGTCGAGTATTGGAATCCCAACACTCTTCTTTATCGTTTCATTGCTGAGGCCAAGCGGCTTTGGGAACTAGAGGCTACTGTCCCGCGTATGACTACTATCCAGGCAGGTATCCTCTTCAGTGCGTTTCATGTCCTTTGTGGGCTAGATGAAGTCGGAAAACCATACAAACTACAAGCTGTAGCTTTGGCTCACCAACTTCGAATTTTTGACACTGTTGACCTTGGTCAGAGCGAGAGGATACATAGGGGAACGCAGCATCTAGCCTGGGCCATGTACAACTGGGAGGCGTGAGTGCATCTTTGCTCGTTATCTGATTACACACTCACATATGTAGTCTCTCTGGATTCTCACTCATGCGACCTCCACTCATCAAGAAGCCTCCGAAATGGCCACTTCCTGACCCCCTAGGGGATCCTTCGTGGTATGGCGAAGTCTGGGTCAAATACCCGTTGAATCATGGCCTTTCGCCCATGTATCTTGGCCAAGTTCTCCGTGCTCGGAGTCAGTTCCGGATTATCATGAATGAGTTTTGTGCTGCAGCATATTCAGAAGAATCCAAGGTAGGCATTGACCTGGCGTACCAATTCCGCGAGCGACTGGAAGGATGGTATAGCAACTTACCGGATTCTCTAACCCCAAGGAGAATTGTTCTTCCCGGACAGCTGCAATTACAGTAAGTGATATATATGCTGCCATTCACTATTTTCCCAGCCCGAGCTTGCTTTCAATATGTACTAATTACCTTGGCAGCATGTATTACCACCACCTACTACTAACAATTTTCGAGCCTCTCTGCGATGCCCAAACGAGTCGAGAACCCTCTCCGCAGCGAATTGTAGCCGACTCGAAGAAACATATGCAGATACTTGTCAGGCTCTACTATTTGCGGCACGGATTCGAAGCAATGGATCTTTTCATAGTCGTTCCTCTAATACTCATGGGGTATGACTACGTAGACGCTATCAACCAGTATACACCAGCGGAAGAAATCGAGTCACTGCGATCAACCCTCATCTTGATAGCCCAGGGCCTCTACAATCAACGGCGCAACCACTACCTGGCTCAGGCTCTGTTTAGAGTCATTCGAGGGAAAATGCGCCCACAAGAAATTGAACTGTTGAAGAGTTCAATGACGTTGGACAGATATGAAGTCGATCCTGAACCAGAAATGGCGGTACCTGTTCGGAGTCACTGGCCAGTGAGTGTTGTTAAGAAGCAAGAAGACATGGAGTCCCATATCTTGACTAACCTTGTCGAGAATTTTGGTCGTGTCAATGTTGAAGAGATTCCATGATAGAACATGGGCTGGGAGAGTCTAGGGATGATAGGAGGCAATAAAGGACTTGTGCAGGGTGGAGAGAAACCAGAGTGTACAAGATATCAAGCAACTATGTTCTTTGGTCACAGTATACGAAAGGTGGTGCAGCACGAGCATTCTCGACGGCTTGCAATGGTTTACGCGTTCATGTACCCTATCGATGAGAGACCCGATGAAAAGTGTTGAACGGTGCAGGCCTATAGGATCAAGTTACCCGCTATGACCTTTGAAGGGGCCTCTTCACTTTTGGTTTTGCGGTATTCTCAACAAAAAGTGTAAGACCGGGACCATGCAGGGGAGACTATCGCTAACTTGTCCTCTCTCAATGCCCAGGGTAAACTGTGGTCCTGCTATTTCAGTGCATGCACGCGCTAATTATGGTTAGCAAATGACATTCATGCGTGGCCTAGGATCAGGGACTGGACCCTGTCTGCCACTTGGAATAATATGACAATTAAATGAAATAAGAATTACACCACATTATTCAATGCTGTCGTTAGCGATCAAGAAATCATATTCAGTGAATATAAGGCTATATGTTTGACAGAATGATCATATTGGTTATATACTCTCTATCCGGGTTCTCAATTAAACCAATCCAAACATCATTACTGTATAGATTATCATTATCAAACCCCCAAAATTTTAACCGTGAGGTTATACAAAAATATGTTCTAGAAATGTTCGATTGTAGGTGAACACAATTTACTGGCTGGGCGCAACGTTGGTGTACTGGCAGCCAACGGGCTTGTCGACCTTGGCGGCCTTAACAGAGAAGCCAAGGCAGTTCTCGCTCCAGCCAGGGTTCGCAACACCAGCGTTAATCCAAACGCTCCAAGAGGTCTTCTCAAGGTCCTTGCCGTTAGGACAGGCAATAAAGTCGCTGCCGTCAAACTGGAGGATGCCATCCTTATTGATCTTAAAGCCCTTGCGCTCACCATTACGGGGTATGCCCTGGACACCAGTGGTATAGCCAAGGAGACCCTGACCCATACCAGAGCGGTCAACATAGAGCTGCTGGGGAGGGTTGTCGGTCTTGTAGAGGTAAAGCTCATCGCCAGAGAGCAAGAAGGTGGCCTCGTTGGTCTTGACGCCCCTATCGCAGCTGGCGCCCTGCTTCTTAAGCTTCAAGGAGATGTGATCTTCAGCGGCCTGGAGATAGTTGAAATGAATGGGGCTGGCAGAGCGAAGAGCGAGACCCTGGAAGATGGTCTGCTTGGGAGTGGCGGCGGCGTTGACAAGGCCAGCGGCGACGAAGGGAGTGAGGAGGATAGCCTTGATCTGCATGTTGGCGGTTTGGTTTAAGAGGAAAGAGTTGTGGTTGGTTGGTTGGTTGAAGTTGTAATTGAGAGTATGTGATGAGTGGTGAGTGAATAGAAGTTGAAGGATCGTGAAGATGGATAGTCTTATATACATATCCCAACACCCTTGTTAATGATGATCCTCATATCGTATTGTCATATGCTGCTGTACTAAGGATCGTCTCGGCCGTTGCCTCATAATAGGCATATTGCCCCAGGTCAAGGTCCGTGGTGAGGGGCCTCAGGGAAGAATACGAGATAGCCAAGAATAGCTCCCTGAATTAAACCGTTGATCTCCTTGGGTCACCTAACGCTTGTGGGTCATGGTGACGTCAGGTCTCGTCCCAAAAAGCATTGCTGAAAATTGGGAGGCTCAGGCCAGCATTGACACTCTAAAATTAGCATCATTTCGGGCTTTTCTAGAATCCCCGCTGGTTCCATGCCTGCCAACGGACGGATTAACTTGCGCCGCTGCGCTAAAGCGATTCCAGGGCCTTAATCATGACTTTAGACGGAAAGGTGCTAGTCGCTTCGGCTCGTTGAACGGCAGTAATTGTGTAAATACCTTGTGCAAGAAGAGTTTTGAGTGTTGGTCTTTTAAACTGGCCACTAGAGCCAATACTGGCGATTTTGCGGTCTTGTGTTTCAGCGGGACGGGGGTCAAGGATCCGACTCTCAAAAGCACAGCCAATGAAAATAGCTAGCAAAGGTGGCAGATGTACTTTAGCATACACTGTTTCAAGGTGTACACGCGAGTAGCTTTCATGTGTTCATTAACAAGCACTAACTAACATTGCTTCTGCCCCGCATCGACTGTAATGATGCGGGGATGACCTGTCGAACCATGACAATGCGTTAAGTCCGAACTCATGACATAAACACCGATTCAACAAAGCCCTGCCTGATAATTCACGTATCAGCTTCACAATACACTGCCCCTCGAAACGAAATCTCTCCATTGAACAGCCAATCGTCCTACTTCTCAAGAATGTCTCCAACCGACGTATTCAGCCCAGGCTCTACCGCGTTGATCACTGGCGCTGGATCAGGCATTGGCCTGGCCATTGCCAAGTTATGTCGTAGTAAGGGAATGCGCGCATTGCTTGTCGATAACAATGAAGAAGCCTTGGATGCCTTGACAAAGACGCACTTCCCCAACGACTCTGATGTTGTCACTTCCAAAGTTGATGTGTCGTCGATTTCGGATTGGCAGGCGCTGAAGAAGCTCGCCTTGGACAAGTTTGGCAGCATTGAGTTTCTGGTGTTGAACGCTGGCCGAGGTATGAGGGGTACTTGGGGAGATGACGATTTCTTCAGAGAGGTGAGCGAGTCAAGTAATCGTGAGAGACGTTAGCTGACAGACCAAGACTCTTGAAACCAACCTATTTGGTGTTATCCATGGCATCAACACTTTTCTCTCTGTGGTTCAAGACGCAGCCAAGTCAAAGCCAACGAGCATCGTCATCACCGGCAGTAAGCAGGGTATTACCAATCCACCTGGCAATCCTGCATACAACGCCTCCAAAGCAGCAGTCAAGACTCTTGCTGAGCACTTGAGCTGGGATCTCAAAGACAAGAGCACCAGCGTACATCTGCTTGTTCCAGGCTGGACATTTACCGGACTTGTAAGTATCTCCCGCTTTTCATAGGGCCAACAAACTGATCAGGGTATAGACAAGAGCAACACCGGATGGAGTCAAGCCAGCTGGAGCTTGGACAGCTGAGCAAGTTGCAGACTATCTCTATGAGAAGATGGACAAGAATGAATTCTACATCATTTGCCCTGATAATGATGTTACTGAGGAGATGGATAAGAAGCGTATCACTTGGGCTGCAGGTGATGTCGTTCAGAGACGGCCACCACTGTCTCGCTGGCGTGAAGAGTGGAAGCAGGAGGCAGAGGAAACCATGGCCAAGATGGATCTCTAAGGCCAGAACCTCACGAGCCGAAAGTTCAGCCAAGAAAATCATCATAGGACTAGTGGTTCAAGCAACTTGAGCTTTCCCGTATCTAGTTCGGTCCCAAATGGCAATATACTCGAGAGTTTCACCGTGAAGCCTGCATGAACTTACGATATCATGAGGAGCAACTGTGATTTTTTCGGGGTTTCTATCGCAGAATTATGGCTCTTGAAGCTCTAGGAAGACCCACTTTGTCCATAAATAGGCCCTGGCATGTCAAACCAGCCGTAAAGTGCCCTATGTTTAGCAAAAAGTCAAAAAGTTCGTCCAAGCTGTCTTGACAACCCAATCAACAAAAGAATCGATACACCAGGGACTCGAACCCTGAGCCTTAGTCTTAGGAGGACTACGCGCTACCATTGCGCCAGCGCACCGGAGCTGTTAGTGACATTTGTGTCGTAATTGAGTATATAATCATCATCAAAATTGGTGTTTGGGGCTCCTCGGCCACCATGTCGAACTTTGACGCCCAAACAGAAGTTTCAGTGCAGAATTCACTGTTTCCATTCATTTTCCCTTCTATTGATTTTATTATCTGCATATGTCGTTATTTATCGTTATTGTTCGATGCTTTGTGAATGCCGTGAACTCCACTGTGGAGTTAGTGAGGCGAACTCACATCAGCCCATTTCACACTTGCTTACGGGACATATCACAGCTTCAATGCAACGAGAAGGGTGAATAAAAAAAGAATGCCGATTTCAAGAAAGATATAGATGCATTGGGTCTGGATGTCATGACAGAGCAACCGTGTTATGGAGTCTTTTCATTGCCTTTCACTTTCTCAACTGACCCATCGAATCACACCACCTACGGAAGCGATACAATAGCCGAAACTTGTTTCCGAGTGTCTTTTCAGCGATATTTGTTTGAATTCAGTATTGCATTGAGTAACTACATTGACGCTCCGTCCCATACTTACAATATTCGCTTCACTAGTCTCTCTCATACTCATAGGCGAAAACTTGATCAAGCTCCCCTTCACCATTTAGCGCCCAGTTGGAAGTGTTGCAAGTTTCTTGCCTTTGACTCCCAGTAGCACAGGATATCCAAGGACCTTTCGAATCTCAACGGACAAACCCGAGCAATTGACCACGTCTTTGCTTCCTCCACCAAACCCAACCTCGAATCCAAAGAAGCTCACCAATCCGCCACTACTCTTGGCCTTTTGAGTCAGATCATTTACACGCTCAACTATATTAGCTGGCATGGAGATCTTTATGCTCATTTTGTACGCTAGAATGACCTGATCAGCTCTGGCCGCAGGACTCATGCTTCGTGCAGCAAAGGTCTCAAACGTTGAGTACATCTCCGTGATGTTTGGGACATCCCAGTTGCCAGGCTTGATAGTAAAGACACCCGCTTCGGCCGCTGTCAGCTGGACTGAAAGCTCAGAGCCTACATTTTCATATTCAAGCCATAATGTTCCAGCTATGGTGTTTACTGCTCTCACGGTGGTACAGCTGAACCTCTCAATTGGGATTCCAAAAGTGGCTACTTTAACCCGTTTCGGCCGATTATTGACAAAATCGCCATCTATCGACAATAGTGAATGCTACATGTTGACCTAGTGGCGAAACGATAGGTTTCTGTGCCTCTAAATGAACGTCATTCGGAAGTTGACCAGTAAATATATGGTGCAATTGGGTACCGAAATTCCAGTAGCGCAAAGACAGGAGATGAGGAAGCGATATCGATCTTGTAGCTTGTGATAGTCGATACTTCATATCACGCCAAGCTCGTACAAATGGTAAAGTATCTTTGATCACACGAGAGATTGACCAGGCCAAATCTGGGACATGCATCACGCCGGCACTTCCAAATCGCTAGTCTGTAGCGCAACGCAAGCCGCAGTCGTTCTAGATTGGATGCTCACGAGTTCAATCTCAGCCGCTGACTACGTCTTCCAGACATTACAGCTCACTGAAATTTCACGCAAATAGCATGCCATTCAACTTTAAGATGTTTTGACCTATATACGGAAGTATACGACCTTAAGCTCTTTGCTGCTCATTGCAACTGGGCTAGGCTAGACAAGCCTCACAGAGCTCACGACAATCTTCCTAACCAATCTCAGGAGTAAGTGCATGGAGCGCAGGTCATATTGTAGTCAGTTTGAATGGCTATTTATGTAGACAAAGGCATGTCAGTCCCTCGATTGCCGCTCTCGAGTTCTCACGGGAAATAAGTAAAACACTTTCAGTCTTGTAAGTGTTCTATACGAGACAGTCACAATTACGGTTTCAAAGGATTACCTCGAAGTTTTGATGTGAGAGAAGTGCATTCAATGCTTTCCTCTTCTTCTCTGAATAGACGTTAGAGTCTAGAATATGCAACAGATATGGGAGCCGTCAATGAGAGATTTGTTTCTTTTCTGCTTACGCTCTAGTAAAGTATCTCTGCCTGACAAGATTGTGTACCGAGAGCAAGGTTATTTAGCAATATCACCATCAATAGCCAGCTTCTGGCAGAGTTGGACAATAGGTAACATGGAATAGCTCTTTATGACTCAATTTGCACTAGGTCTTAAAGCAAGCACTGAGACACATGTTCCCTCTAAAATGGCCTTCTTCATTTACTCACTATAGCCGTAAAACAACTTGCAAGTTACAGGAAGTAGACTTAGGCTGCGAGTATACCCAGCGAGTTGTGTCATAGTCCATGATTCAAAGCATACCCAGGTTTTCTCAGTCTCAGGTCAATGGAATGCAAACAGACGCTCGATTACAAACGTGAATCCTTGAACTTTTTTACAATAGCAATGATGGTCAATCTAACGCTCTCCGCATTTCAGGGGATAGTGTTTGATCATAAGCCAATTGCAACTCAACGGGGATAGCCTTGCCGTTACGCATGTCCTGAATCGTGTATCTGCGTCTTGCGGAGTTAATGTCACCAAAGTCCCAAGGCTTAAAATTTAAAGGATACTGCGGCACTTAATGTTGCCTCGCGTACGATCAGCGTTTTGGTTGATGTAACGAGGAGGCGGGGAAGTGCCATAACCATTGGGGAATGATAGTTTTGTAATATTCAACTAAGCAACGGCAATCGAATCCTTTGTATACCAAATACGACTACGATCAACTGTTGTCACCCTATTACTAGCTTGTTGACTAGAGTACGGAGTATTCGACTATCACTCTACTAACCCTTGTGCATTTGCTAAGTCGTAAACCTGGCAGATTTTTAGTATGGGATATTCATTATCGGACAACAAATACGATATCAATATTAAAATGCTAAGCTGAAAAAATGTAGGTCATTACCTTATCTAGTTCTCATTTGTCATAAAACCATTGCCCAATCTCCCCACACGAAACATCTTCAACGATTCCCTGTCAGTCATATTTGACATTTCATATGCCGAACCTCGGTTATGAAACTGGGGAAGGTAGGGTCGCAGTTCTCCGCGTCACTACCTACAGGGTTTTGCTACTTTTATCACAGGTAATGCTTTTATTTTATTTTTTTTATCCCAATGCGGTCTCAAATTAAATTTGGCTCAAGCATCAATAGCGTCAAAGGTTGGTCTCGATCAATTCCGATTGGGTTCGTAAACGATGAGACTAAAGGCCCGACTATTCAACATTCGTTACCGTGAGCACGTAGCATATCATGGCCTGGAATCAAGTGATCTTCCCGTTTTAATAAATTAGCAACAGAACGGCGTCTCCGCGTGTTGATGCCGTGCAAGGACCCTGGAGATGATCGACAGGCCCCAACCTGATCCTTGATGTCGGGCAACTTTCAACTCCTGCAGAGACCTGGGAATTTGTTCTCAGAACTTAAACTGTTCTGGCATGTCAATTGAACATTGCATTCAGCTGTGAGACTAGAATGTCATCAATATCTGTCATATTGGGTGTTAAGACTTGAATGTCTGTCAACTACGTTGTGATGTGACAGAACCCCGTGTATAACCTCGTAAGCCAAACTCTGTTAAGTTGCCGTCACCCGTTACCTCCAAAGGTCAGTGCACTTCCAGGTTCATTGGAGTGTGTGCTTGGTGATGTTACCCCAAGCGCGTTCGCCCTGAAAATACCGGCCCCTGTATTGTGCCCAGAAACTAGTGAACCTTCAGCGCAAGCTGGCCAGGTTAGGGTACCATCTCAACACCCAGTCCATCGGGAGAGTCTGGACCCGGAACAATCAGCCAGTAATCACAGACAAAATCGAGATCTGCACTATGCAACGGGTAGAAATTCGAAACAATCTAGGCCAAGGCAGAAATAATAAAAGCCTGGCGGCGACCGTTCAAGGCTCAAACTCGAGCTGGATAATAGAGTTTGAACCTAAACGCCGGATCGAATCAGCCGCTCACCGGGGTGTTACATCACTAAATCACTACCAAATCAAACAGCCCCAATCCTGATGAATAAGCCCAGAGGTCATGGAGAGCCCTCGTTCTGGGACCTGGGTTTGATGCTAGTGACACGCTTTGACTTGCCGCAACCAACATCCCAAAGCCTGAATATTGGGTTAGTCGGCATATCAATGACCAACAGTAACTCGGCATTTCCGGCCTCACTTTCTTGCAAACGGCCAAGATGAAACAAGTACTTATGTTCTTAGTGACGATGCAACGCCGTCTTTAATGACGGTCTTGCCAGACGGCCTGTGGTTACTTGTGGCTGCTTACCATTTCCAAGCTTGCAGATGTTCTGATCGCCAAGTTTAGCCAAACGGCTTAAGGCTTCTTCCATCCCACTAGCTTCTCCCCAGATGGTCTTTGCTTCCCGTTTCTACACAAAACGCAGTCTAGACCTTCCATCAACGGTTTAACCTCATTCTTTCTCGGGGCAGTTACCCCTGGATCGAGGCTTAGTCTAGCACTGTATCCTCACAGGGCTACCTAGCCGCATAAAACGATCGACGACGCTTACTGACATGGGAGTCAGACGTATATCATCCCGGAAGTTCCACATCCAGTTCGCTAATCGAGGGTCCTTCAATTGCCTCTTTTCTTTTTTTAAAGCTGCACGAGACATATCAGAATGCATTCGAGGCAACCTGATCTTTGGGCGGCCGAGTATATTACCTTTTCAGCTGCGACCTTTTTTCTTATTTTGCGTATTATCAGCCGAAGGATTACGAGAATAACGTTCTGGTGGGACGATTACTTTGCTTGTGCCAGCTATGTACGTTGATGGTCTGACGACTACGAAGCTATTGCTAACGGGCGCAGGTTACTGCCCTCTGCTGGGGTACTGTGTTGCCTATTTGTACGACTCCTTTCCCACATCGACGACGACGACGACAACGCTAACTACTCGTAGGGATACACCATGGCTTCGGCTTGCACGCGGAAGATGTCAAAGGCATGACTTTAACTGAAGCCAATTACCTGACGAAGAAATATTTATTCATCATGGAACACTTCTACGCATTCACCCTCTTCTTCGCCAAGATCTCCATCTTGTCCTTCTACTGGCGCATGTTCCGCGTCGCGAATATCCAGATCTTCGTCTCTGTGTTGTTGGTCTGCTCCATTCTTTGGATCCTCGTTCGAGTACGTTATCCCAAAGTCAAACAAGGTCAAAACTCATTGGTGGTCACAGACATTCCTTACTACCTTTCACTGTTTTCCTGTTCGAGCATTCTGGGATCCTACGATTGAACACAAAACCTGCGCCATCAAGAGCAGCGACTTCTTCTTTGGAACTGTTCTTGCGCATGTTCTAATAGACGTCGGTATCTTGATCCTGCCCATCGTCCAGATCCAGAAGCTTCAGCTCCCGGTGTTGCAGAAGATTGCAATCATCTTCATGTTCATGTTTGGCATTCTGTAAGTTCTGTCTTTGTCCGCGCGGCAACCACTTCATCCTAACATGCTCCAGGGTTTGCATAGCCGGTCTAGTTATCGTCAGCGTCTCCGCATCATTCGACAACAAATCGCTCGACATGACATGGCAATTGGCTCCAGTCATCATATGGGCATCGGTCGAAGTCAACCTGGTGACAGTTTCCAGTCAGTCTTGACTTAAATATCACCCTTTATCTCATTACTAACAGATATCCTCCAGCCTGTCTTCCCATCATCCGACCAGCTTGCCTCTATCTCTTCACATGCACGAACCCCGTCTCATCGATCGGTTCAGGATCTCGCAACTTCGGCAGCAACTACGGCCGAAGCCAAACAAAACATTCCATTCGTCTTGAAACAATCGGCAAGGACGAATCAAGCTCCACGCACGAGCTCGCTAGATGCGAACCAAGTGGGAGCGAATCGTTCAATTCAGAGTTCGAGCACGAAGATCAACGACATGGAAACATTGCTACTGTGACGGGTCCCAGTAGTTCGGTTAATTTGGAGCATTCTTCAGGTCATGGGGGTATCATGGTTAAAAACGAAACCGTGGTGCATGTTTCAAGGGCTAGGACATCGCGATGAGCCATATCCGGGAAGAATTGAGCGGTTTGAGTCCTTAGGCAATACCCCGAAAAGGCGTTATGGTGTGAGGGCGTTGTTTTTTCCTCTGTAATTGACTAATTACCTAAATCTATTAATCTGCACGACATCGCGATTGAGCATATTGTAATGATACCCAACGGTGATAATTATCATCTCTGATCAGCACCTGAATCCAATGCATCGCTGTAAAGACTCAAGGGTATGAGTCTGAGACTCTGTTGCGACTCTACTCAACAGTTTGCGTCTCGGTTGTGTAGCATGTTTGTTTGTAAATAATTGTTGGCCGTCCCTCGATCCAACTCACAATGAACCATGACGGTAAGTAGACATTGTTACTACAGTGTCATTCCGGCACAACAGACAGCAAACTGTCGGTCTCCTCCAACAGTGTTGGTCAAACTGCACAGTGGTGAGCCAGCCCTTGTGCGTGGCAGACAGACAAGCGACAAAGACATGACATGAAGAATCAGTGCATGGTGGTACGTAAGTAGAATACAAGTCACCAAGACAAACATCACGAACACGACAATTGATCAAGTCGAAACAGATGCATAAAAAGCTATTCAGTCGACGTCAAGGAAGTAGAGTGAAGCGACTTTAAGAGTCAAAGGAAAAGATGTCAAGGCAAGCAGTCACAAGAGTCAAGTGAGAAGGGTCGTAAAAGGTGAAAAGAAACTTTTAAGTCACATGAATTACGTTCTATCTGTTAAAAGCCAAAGAGCTTTCGGTATTAAGCTATTTACATGACAAAGGCAAGAGCCATAGGAAGTGCGAGGAGCATAGATCCAGCACTGACGAGAGAAGCTCCAGCGGCAACGGGAACTTGGCCAGTGGGGGAGGGCTTGCCTCCAGGGATGGTTCCGTTTGAGGGAACGTTGTAGGTAGGCTGGGCACCAGGGCCAGCGTTACCGGGGTTGGCAGGTTGCTCAGAGCCCTCAGTGGGTGAGGCACCAGAGTCAGTGGCAGTAGCCGGGACTCGGGTGAGAGTGGTAAAGGCACCAGGCTGTTGGGTCTGAGGAGGAGCCTGGCCAGTGTGTCCCTGGATGATGGTGACAGTGGGAGCAGCGGGGACGTGGACAGTGGTGGGAGCAACGAAAGTGCTGGTGACGAACTTGGTGCAAGGAACGATGGCGGTGACATCCTGGGTGATGGTGACAAGGTCAATGGTGGTCTTAGCAGCATCGAGAGGAGAGGTAGGAGCGGGAGCAGTGCCGCCGTTACCGTTGTCAGATTCCTTGCCAGGCTTGGAGTCACCGCCCTCGACGGGAGTCTCAGGGACAGCGGTGGCAGTGGCAGGGCAGACAGTGGTGCGCTCGATGACAGTCTGGGTGACGATCTTCTGAGTGTAAGAAGCAGGGCAGTTGATGACAGAGGCAGCACAAGAGGTGATGGTGTAGACGTGGGTCTCACGGATGGTGCTGGTGATCATGCCAGAAGCATCGGGAGCGGCTGTAACAGCAGGGGCAGAGGTCTCCTCAGCGTCGGATCCAGAGCCAGTGGTAACAGCAGGCTTGTCGGAGTCGGGGGATCCAGTGCTGGCAGGGAGGCTACCAGACTCAGCAGGGACGTTGCCAGCAGAAGTAGCGTGAGCGTTACCACCAGAAGGAAGCTCGTAGTCGGAACCACCAGTGGCAGCAGGGTAGTCACCAGGAACAACAGTGGTGTAGCCCTCAGATCCGGAGATAACAGTGGTGAAACCCTCGGAGCCAGAGACGACAGTGGTGTAGCCAGCAGAGCCGGAGACAACTGTAGTGAAACCACCCTCGGAGCCGGTGAGGACAGTAGTGTAACCCTCAGAACCAGAGACAACGGTGGTGTAACCCTCAGAGCCAGAGATGTAAGTGGTGAAACCCTCGGAACCAGAGACAGTGACAGTGGCACCAGCAGTGTGAGTACCGAAGATGGCAGTGACATCACCGCCAGCAGGGATGGTGTGAGCGGGAACACCCTCAGGTCCAGTAGGGATAGCACCAGAGACAGTAAGATCGCCAGAAGCAGAGCCAGCGGGGATCTCAACAGAGCCAGTGGCAACAGGGAGCTCAGCAGATCCGGTCACATCACCAGAGGCAGTACCAGCAGGGGCCTCGTAAGTAGCAGAGTCGCTGGGGATCTCAGCAGCGCTGGTAGCGACGGGGAGAGAGTCAGATCCAGTGAGATCGCCGGAAACATCAGGAACGCCAATGGAGCCAGAGAACTCAACGGACTTAGTGACGCCAGCGGGGATAGTGATAGCAGCAGAACCGCCACCAGTAGCAGTGATAGCACCGGAAGCAGAGATGGTAGGACCGCCAACGAAGCCACCCTTCTTGAAATGACCGATGAAGCTACCGCAAGTGCCGCGAGTCTTCTGGGAGAAGGTGGACTTGATACCCTTGGCGAGACCGACGGAGAGGTTGGGGATGAGACCGAAGAGACCGCCGCTGAAGTCGAACTTCTTGTCGATAGCGAGACCAAGGTTGCAGCCAAACTCGCCAGTGACATCAATACCAGCGCTGGCACCGGCACCACCGCCAATGGTAGCAGTGTAGTCGAAGAGAGAGAACCAGACACCAGCACCGAAGCCAACATCAGCACCAGCCTTGCCACCGAGACCGAGAACAGGGATCTCGAGACCGCCGCCAATGGTAAGTTCAGAACGAAGACGGAGACCAATCTGAAGATCAATACCAGCACCAAGCTCGACATCAGCACCGACGCCGACGGGGAGAGCCTTGGTAACGAGACCCTCGAGAGAAGCGTGGATGACCTCCTTGGTGAGAAGAGAGATATCGACGTAGGCAGACTCGGGGAACTTGACGTAAACACCAGCAGAGAGATCGATAGCCTTGCCACAGCCGACAACGAGATCAAGAGCGATGGCAGCCTCAATGGCAGCCTTCAGCTCAGCGTCAAGACCGGGGATAGCAATACCGAGCTTGGGAGCAGCGAAGAGTTCAACTGACTGATGGACGGCGGCAGAAGCAGAGAGATCGATCTCGATGTAAGCAGAGATGCCACCGAGGCCAACACGGACGTTGGGAGTCTTGAGGAAGTCGGCACCGCAAGCGAAGCCAATGTCACCAGTGATCTGGCAGCTAGGGAGGTTGAGACCCAGGTTGACAGCGGGCGTAGTGGGAGTCTCGGGAGCGCAGATACCCTGGAAGAGAATGTGATCCTTCCAGGCGTTGCCGATGCTGCAGGATGTGCCAGTGTGCCAGTCAGCACCACCGCCGGCGTTCCACTCGATACCACCACCGAGAAGACCGCCGAGGCCAAGACCGGCACCGAGACCAGCGCCGGCTCCAATGCCAGCACCGCCGCCGAGGTGACCACCAAGACCACCCTTGGCACCACCTCCAATCTTGCCACCGGCGCCACCCTTGATATCGCCTTCAAGGTGACCGCCAGCGCTTCCTCCAGCACCAGCTCCAGCGCCGGCGCCAGCTCCTCCACCAATACCGCCCTTGACACCGCCTCCAATTTGTCCTCCAATCTTGCCGCCAGCACCACCGCCGATTTCACCTCCAATCTTTCCTCCGGCTCCGGCTCCGGCACCAGCGCCAGCTCCTACACCAGCACCAATACCGGCACCGCCGCCGATTTCACCACCGAGATGGCCACCGACTTTACCGCCAGCACCACCACCGATCTTTCCACCAGCACCAGCGCCAGCGCCGCCTTCAGCACCACCTCCAAGGTGACCTTCAGCACCGCCTCCGATGCTACCACCGAGATGGCCTCCAGCTCCAGCGCCGATCTTGCCGCCAGCTCCAGCTCCAGCACCGGCGCCAGCACCTCCACCGATTTCACCGCCGATCTCACCTCCAAGGTGACCACCGACTTTGCCGCCAGCACCAGCGCCAATCTTGCCGCCAGCACCAGCTCCGGCCTCACCTCCGGCTTCACCTCCGATATGACCGGAAGCTCCACCGCCGAGGCTACCACCGAGATGACCACCAGCACCGGCTCCGGCACCGGCTCCAGCTCCAAGATGGGCATCAGCGCCGCCTGAGATCTCACCTCCAGCAGAGCCTGATGCTCCGCCACCGAGGAAAGTAGGAGTTGCTTCGCCCAGCGAAGCAAGAGCTCCCAAGGCAGGGATGAGTCCAGCAGAGAAACGCATGGCGTTAAACGAGTGTTGGGATGATAATAAAGAATAAGTTGTTTGTTTGTTTGATAGCGAGAGTGTTGATGATAATAGAGTAGTAGTAGTAGTAGTAGTAGTAGCGAGAGACTAAGAGAAACTCAGAAACGAAAGTAATAAAGAAAGAAAAAAAGAAAGAGAGATAATAGGAAAAAAGCAGATAGAACGATTGTTGATGCTGGAAAGAAAGAAGGTATTGAAGCTGGCGATGAGCTTCCTTTTAAGCTCAGTTGGCTCTCATGTCGAGAGTCATGAGTGACGGGAACTTGGCCGGTGATGGCGAGCTCGGTCGACTCGGGTCAGGGGTTTGAGCCATGACCTGGTGTCAATCCGATCGCCGCTCAGACGTTTCATGAGGTTCTACCGTAGGCCAGTGGTGACGGTGAAGGGCTTTGACGTTTGTTTGTTTCTTCCAAATTTAGCCGCCAGGGGTTCGAGCCAGTGGAGGGTCAGTAGATTTGCTGTGAAGACACTACTGCAGTGTTGAGATTATATGCATAATAACGAGATTGCACTTCAAATACTGTCTTTTTCTTCTCAAGGACTCTTGATCAGAATCATTATCTTGATATTAGTCGTATTGTTGGGACTATTGTTTGTCTCGATCTGTTATGAACATCTTTGGCCAGCATCTTCAGCTAAGGCATAGGGCCAAAAACGGCCGAAAATCAAGACCAGGATAACATCTCGTGTACCATACTAGGAAAAGCGTAAAGCCAAAGCGTAAAGTCAAGGCGCAAATCCAATATTCTCTTGGTATAGCTTAGTTTCAGTTTCTGTTCCAGAAAGATTCGTTTCAGGTGTTTTTCTATAGATAGTGAGTTCAGTACCCCATCCGCAATCTTAAATGCATTTAGCTGAGAACGCCACCACCTGAACAAAAACACCAATGCCGGATCGACAAAAAGTGGATTGTCTCCGGTCGATCCGTCTCGTTTTAATTGCTGCCTCGGCAACTTTTCCCAGAAGAGCTTGAAACAAAAAAGTAGTTAGTGCGCAATGGCCATCAAACGGCCCGCAGCCACAGAAAGCTGTCAGGTAAGAGCTATTGAGTTGGTGAGGGATCACATCATTACAGGGATGGATATGGCTTCTTCACCTGAATGGTAAAACAAACTATGGGTGTTGGTGACGAGAATAGAAAGCTAGGCGAAAGGGATGCCCGATTGGTCTTGTCGTTTCTCAATCAAGAAGAAGAGGATGGAGTGAGTGATGATGGTACCCCACCAAGATCAGATGCTACCCTACAGCGATGCATTTTTATGTTGATTATTCATGGTAATTAATGCCATTAAAACGGAAGAAGAACGGCATTAATATTATGCAGATGCTTAATGGACGATGTCACTTGGAATCAGATGACAGGCCAAACTCTATCTTGTTCCATCTTGAAGTTTGCCGCGTAATTCATCAACTGTTAGATCATCGATTGACAGGTAGATTGATACATGACTAGAAAAATCATGACAACGGCATCATTTCCGCTGTTACCGACAAGCGAGAATAGCGGCTCATTCATGATCTGATATTAAATTTCCGGTGGGCACGGCACGAAGCTCACCCTTGAAGCGAGTTCATCATTTAACAGCCGTATCCGTAAACCACCCTATGACAAGTCAGCCCTAGATGCTCGCAACTGGGCACCCAAAAAGGGATGGAGAATTAAAATCGGAGAATTCTCACGGCTATGGCGGGGGTTTCGGATTTCGGCCATGTCTGCCCCTGAGCTGAGCTTATCTTATCACAATGATGCGAAAAAAAATAGAAAAGTGAATGTTTGCTGTGGAGCTCAAACACATGACCTTGAATTCGCTAGGGCAGTAAAACTTCAATGCGCGAGGCTGGGAGCTGTCGCTCTGCAAGTGGCTGGCTATAGCTTCTCATTGACAGAGCTGCGCGGTCTATATTGCGGTCTGCTTGAGCAAGAAGGAATACGATAACCCGTCAACCTTCATCCCAACATGATAAGCTTTAAAAATAACTTCTGCATAGACATAACTATCGATGGTATCAATGCGCAATGCAATACCGCCGATCTTGTTCGTTCACAAGACATGCCAACAGGGTAAGAGTGCGGCTGTGCAAGTGTTTAGAGTGTTTGAGGTTGATGAAGTCCTCAACCAGCACAACACCATCAAGCCGACATTATCACTTAAAAATAAATCGACTCTCGTGATCAATGAGAATTGCTTTTCTTATTCTATTTGTGGGACGATGTTTATGTTTGTATTATGCGGTTAATGAGTTGTTTCCTGCGTTGAACCATGCAGGTGGATATTTGTTTCCTTTGTGACACGATGTTAGCTGGGAAATAAGATCCATAAAGCGATAAGATAAAGTCGTCGCGGAATAAAACCGCCTGGAGGAACTGAATGCGGATGAAATTTCCTCCGTTGTTTTGCCTTTATCTGCACCAGCTTCGGTGCCCTCCGAATTAGCGGCAACCTCCGATGTTGATTGACGGATAAAAGTGACAGCGATTTTAGTAAAAAAGCAGTGGTTGACAAGTAAGCCGAGGCTTAACCGGCTGCTAAGCCTACAGAATAACCGTGACATTCTCTATTAGCGAAATCCACCAGTGATTCCTGATTATTTTGACGCCCAAGCTCGCTCAGACCAGTCAATGCAACCGTCACCACCTTCTGAAACTGGCTTGATCTGTCAGCCATATTTCTGCAGATCGGTTGTCGCTGCTCAATCATCCGACCATCAATTAAGCCATCTCTGCAAAGTGAATTGACTTTCGATGCTCGGTAACCTTTATAGGCAAGTACAAAAAGATGGGCAAATTCCGCATTCCCAATCGAATACCGCAGTGACACCGTTAGCCGTTGACGGATAAATCGGCACTGATCTACAAGGGTTCATCATCTCTCCCCTCAATCTCGATCAACGTCCATCAACGCTGTTACATAGCTTTCTTTCCCTCTCCAGATCTCTTACTCTAAATATCATTGGCAAGTTCTGAAGAAATTATACAAGTGCAAATATTCATGCCACAAAGTCTTTATAACGGCATTGGCCGAAGTATTTCTCATCTGCAACATCAAAAGGTCCCTTTGTCGCCGATCAACACCCAGCAATGGGTCAATCCGCCTTCCTATTGGCTGCGACAAAAGGTCCTGGTAATAATCTGGCATACAATGCACGTGGGGTTCTTGGGACGATACAGATTGCTGCTTATCAGTATGACCCCGAACACAACTGCTTCATCTGTCGACTTTGTCCGACACTAGGAAGGATAAACATTTTGAACATGTCCCACGTGTATTTCACACCGCAATATAAGATCGCTTGTATTTCTCGTAAACATTTCCTCGTCAGGTAGTTCAACTTAAGCTTCAAAATGATGTCCATCAAGGCTCTTGTCCCACTTGCGCTCTACCTTGCTGGAGCGCAAGCCAAGTCTTGCTCTGCTGGTGGTAAACCCTCAGTCGAGTTCTGCTCAAAGGATCTTCCTCTATCATGTCACAACACCACTGCCGTTCAAGATACATGCTGCTTCATCCCCGCCGGTCAACTCCTCCAAACTCAATTCTGGGATAGTGACCCCGTAGCAGGACCTCATGGTACGTCAAACCTCACCAACTCATCTCCCAAACTAACGAATCCTAGACTCTTGGACCATCCACGGTCTCTGGCCTGATTACTGCGACGGCACTTATCCCCAGTTCTGCGACAAGTCCCGCGAGTACACCAACATCAAGGACCTCGTAACCAAGTTCCTCGGCAAAAAGACTGTGTCATATATGGACAAGTACTGGGTCAGCCAAGACGGCAATGACGAGTCCCTCTGGGAGCACGAGTTCAACAAGCACGGCACATGCATCAGCACACTCGAGCCAAGTTGCTACACCAACTACGAGACCGGCGCTGAAGCCGCTGATTACGTCAAGAAGACTATTTCTCTGTTCAAGACTCTTCCTACGTACAAGTGGCTCGCTGAGGCGGGTATCAAGCCTTCTAAGACAAAGACTTATACTGCTGATGAGATTGTGGATGCTTTGGCTGAACACCATGGAGCGCGTGTTACCATTGGATGCTCGAATGGCTCCTTGAGTGAGGTTTGGTATCATTTCAATGTTCAGGGTTCGCTTCAGGATGGGCAGTTTGTGGCTACTGAGCCTGATGGAAGCAAGAGTTCTTGCCCCGACAGCGGTATCAAGTATGCGCCAAAGAAGTAGGCTGTAAGCATGTTTTGTAATTTGCTGAAGAGCAAATATGTATTCTGAATAGGCTACGTTGCCAATAAAATATATCTATGTTATTATAAGGGCCATGTGAACGTTCACTCATCCCATCTAAAACGTTGCCTCGTAATACTTCCGTATCGTATCGCATTCCTCCATTAATTCTCGGTCACAGTTAGCCTTGATGGCCTCCTCCCAGATGGCCTTTTCCAAGTCATATCCAGCGACATCTGTGATCTTGTCGACATCATCTCCCCAAAGTCGTGATAGCGTTCCGTCAGGGCGTTCAGGTACCAGATCTTCCAGCACTTGACTAGGATGCGTAGTATCAAACTTGACTCTGTTTAGATGTGCAAACATTGTACTCGTAATCTTTGCTTCATCCTCCTTTATCCTTAGCTTTTGTTTCCTTGCGGGCGTAGTCGTATTGTTATGTCCTTTCTGCATTTGAAGCTTCCAGTCCTGTTCGGGGTCTGCTTGCCAGATACCGCTTCCCCAGTTGATGCTCTCATCTGTAATCAACTGTGCTGGCTTGGTCACCTGCCAGTAGGGGTTGCCCAACACCAAAGCGCTCTGCATGAATGTCTCCTTGTCGCCTGACCCCCAAGCGCCCTGCGAATGAAGTTGGTAGTAGAACCTTGGTCCGTAAAAATTGTAGTATGCCGCCAACAGGAGACTGTCTGCGTGCTTCGCTTTGTTGTATAGCATGATTCCAGATTCTGAGGCTCTGGACTGGATAGTCACATTCGGCATCTTGGCCCCAGCAATCTTGTAGAAAAGAGGTGATATCGTGGGCAGCCAAAAGTCTGGCCATGTCACAAGACCACGGCTCTTGTATGGTTCCACGTCGAGGAGGTGATCAGGGTTTCGAATGGGAAATGCATCGGAGTCGAGGAATAAGATATCCTGAAAGCTGGAGAAGATGATCGATAAGGGCTTGTACTGATACTTTTCAATCTTTGGTTGCCGGATGGATGCCGTATTAGGTAGCTTTAGGAACTCGTCCATATTCATGCATTGTACTTGCAAACTAGACAATATCTTGTTGCATTTTTCAAGCTCTTCTTCGCTTGCGGAGTCGAGAAACAGCTGAACTGGTAAAAGTGAACCAACATGTCGTAGCATTCGTACAGCCGTCGCGGCTACACCAACAGCCGATCCCTTGGCAGTGATGACAATACCCTTTGTGTTACGCTTGAAGGGCACTTTTGGAGCCAGGTGTCGAATACTTTGCACAAACTTCTCATGATTCACCTTTAGTGATTCGATTTCTTCGTCTTTCACTTCCAGCCAGTCCGTATGAATCTGTGCCTTGGAGCCATGAGGATCAAATTTGTCGCGCGACAGAGAATTAGGCGGCTTGATCTTATCACCATGAGGCTTAGCCGCGTAAAGCTCCTCAACAAGGTGCTCCCAAAACTTGGTTGTTTGCTCCGTCGGTCCAGTAAATTGAGGCCGGTACACAGAAGTAGGATTTGTGGCTGAAGAGTCAGATTGAGTTTCGTTATTTTGCGCCAAATCTGATGGTGAGACCCTTTTATATGTGACGGAGATGTCTGCCCAAAATTCCCAAAGGGTTAGGGCGCAGATGAAACCGATGAAAATGCCAAGAATTTTGACGAGGCGCTGGCGTGATGATACAAGGCTGACCCATTTGCCGCTTTTGGAGGCGTCATCGCGCCAAGACCGAAGCATTGCGATGGTTGAGCAATTGATTTTAATCAAGATGTTGATTGTTGAGGCTGCCCAGAGTCTCAAACTGATCTGAGGGTGAAAACAAGTGAAACAAGGCCTGAGACTAACGTAATATCGTCGTGGTTTGCTGGCAATTAAAGAGTACCGTTCCAATTGGCGGTTGTCGAGAGTCGTAGTGGCGAGGAACATCTGTTGTTGCGCATGGTCGATTCGTGCCAGTATTTTCCCTTTCTTGCATGAGATGTTCAGGAGCAAGTCAGGAGCAGAAATTTGTAACGTTTCATCAAAGATTTTGAGGAGCTTGTCGCAAACTTTGTAGGAAGTCAACCAGTCATAGAGCAACAGCTCAAGAGAATCATGTGATTTGCATCATGATTTCCACATCAAAACAAACAAAATTCGAGCAATTACAGAGGCAGATGAGAGACGTGAATCGTTCGTTGCTGACTGTCAGATGAAAATAAAATGAAAGGAGCTGTTAGCTGGTCCAACAACAGGTCTCACGTGATTTATAGAGCATTACGCAATCCCGCGTCTCCTGATACTGACTGTGCCACATAGCGACATTCTTGATAGTCAATTGCTTGTCTTGGACTGCCATATTCTATTTATATACTAGCTCGCTCCAATCACTGCACTATTTCTTCTTTCGCGCTGTAATTACTTCCCTCTCATGCTGAGAAGGAGAAGAAGAAGAAGAAGAAGAAAAAGAAGAAGAAGAAGAAGAAATCTCAGTTTGACGCCACGACGTAATGACTCGCAACCACATTAACCCCGCACCCCCTCTTCAGTGTTACAAACAA